>JALPSE010000139.1:37718-59188 GCA_030558545.1 Bipolaris gigantea | reverse complement strand
CACCCTCTCCCTAACCACCACCGCCCCAAACAGCCCCCTCTCATCCAGCCCCTCAAACAACGGAACACCCACCTGCCCCCGTACATACTCTGCCTCCCCACCCCCATGGTCGAATAACCCCGCGGCCTGCGGAAACACACCGACCGGCATGCCCAACCGCGGTCTCACATAGCGATAGGGCTCGACATGCAAGCGTGCGGCTTCCCGTTTTTGAACAAGGGCAGAGTGGGCGTCGAAGCGGGATTCCCAGGGGATAAGGCAGAGGTCGTGGAAGGTGTGGCGGAAGGAGCGCCAGGCTGTTGCAAAGGGGGAGTTGCGCGGGCAGAGGGGGGTGGTGTGTGGGAAGGAGGGGGAGAGGAGGGAGAGGAGGCGGGAGGCTTCGGATGGCGTCTTATGGTCGTTGGTGGTGGTGGGCAAGGGTGAAGTAGGGGCGGTTTCGACGGGTTGATACTGGGCCAGCCCCCAGTACGTATGCGGCTTCGTGTGGCTTTCCAGCAGCCCAATGTGATATCTTGCGGTGATGGTGTTGGAAACGTCGTTCTGGGCGAGAGTGGCTTTGTAGTCGAAGCCCGTCACGTCTTGGTAGTAGTGGTATTCAGCTTTCCAGTGGGACTTAGCTCGTGTCCTCGAATCATCGGCTGCGGAAGAAGGGGCGGTAGATGCGCATTCCGAGCTCAATGTCGCCGAGTCTGAAGTACCCTTCACTTCGCCATCTTGCAACCTCGTCGCCCTGTGCGCTCTTCTACCCAAGAGGTCCTCTCTTGCGGATACAAACGGTGTAGGGGGTACGGGTGCAGAAGCATGCGCTGAAGAATAAGAATAAGAAGACGAGGGAGAAGAGGACGGAAAGAAAAAACTCCGACTCTTCCTCGGCTTGCGCCGAGTACTGGCAGTAGGAATCTTGCACGTACCTGAACCCGTCAACTTCCTAATCTCCTCGCATCCCTCCCGGAACTTCTTACCATCAGCCTCGGCACCAAGTCTCTTCAGCTTCTTAGCCACGCGCCGCCTGTCGCTCAGAACATCCCGCGCATAACTCTTGACGGAGAGTTTCTTGCGGGCGGTCAGGGAGTCGTCGAGCCAGTCGTAGCTGAGAATGTGGATACCGAGGGAGAGTGCTTGGCGCACTGCTTCAGTGCGTTGTCTGGATCTGTAGGCTTCTTCACTAGCGAGAAGGTGGGTGACACCTTCGTGGACAGTGAGCGAGTAGCGGCCGCCGTTACGCTCGATCCAGCCTTGGATTTGTTTGGGCGGGTAGATATGAGTGCCTGTTGTAGCGATGACAAGGTTCTTTAGGATCGCCATGATGGAGATTGGGGAGGAGTGCTCTGGACAGTGGTGTTGAAGTGATTGTTGCAGTACCGATCTGGACGAGGTCACCGCCCATTTATCTCAGAGCTGATTTCATCATCATCTCTGTGGGTGGTTTTACCTTGCGGTGGTCTACAGTGCTCAGAGTGATACTGCGGCTACAAGGTAAAACACCATTGCCAACTCACACGATCAACCATCCTCAGATCGCATTTTTCACGACAAATTATCCCATATATCAATGCAGGATAGCATCGAGGCCGAGTCAGAAACCCAATGTGGTAGCCAGTCAGTCAGAATCCAGGGGCAAGATGCTGCTAAACATGTTTTATTCAAGTGCAAAGCCTCGGTCTAGATACCTTCTCAACAATGCGTCTTCATAAGACTTGTCTACAGACTCTTAGCCGCCTTCACAAATGAACGGATCTTGTCCAAACTCTGCTGACCATTCTCCTCAACACCACTGCTGACATCAACTGCATAGACATGGGCTCGGTACTCGCCAAGCCCAGCGAGCGTCGTCTGCACGTTGTCTGGGTCTAAGCCTCCTGCCAGTATGACTTTGATCCCATCATCATTGGCAAATACGGCCTTGACGCCTGACAATTCCAGTTGCTTGCCAGAACCTCCCGATCCAGCATCCAGCAAAGGAAGAGCGTGATAACCTCTTGTGCCGATGCCATGGTCTCGCAGGTTAAATGCCTTCAGAACAGGAACAGGGACAAGCTTCGCCCACTCGACTGGCTCTTTGCCGTGGAGTTGCACAACATCCAGATTCAGTAATCGCTGCTGCTCAAGAACATACTCTAGCGACTGATCGCGGAAGACTCCCACGAGCAGCGCACGGCTATCGTTTCCAACAAGCCGTAATGCGCCGTGATCAAAGAAGTCGGACGCGGTCTTTGAGCAGGCCAGGAGTCCAGATTTTGAGACACTTGGCTTTTTGGTTTTGTGAACTACTTCAGATATCGCAAGGGCCGTCTCTGCTGTAACTGTTCGCTTGAGTCCAGGAGCAAGAATTATACCGACAAGATCGGCTCCCGCTTCGACCGCAGCCACGGCAGCCTCTACAGTTTGTGTCCCACAGATCTTGACCATTGGACTGGAAGATGCCCGAACTTCCTCGGTAGTGGTTCCACCCAGGAGCTCCGAAATGAATTGCGCAGTGTCTGACGCCCGCATGAGCGCTTCTCCAACTAAGACAGCACCGACTCCACTCTTGATGTACGGCTCTACATCCTTGGGGCCAGCGATGCCACTCAGCGCGCACAGGATTGTCTCTTTCGGGACCATGTTGATCAAGCGGTTCGTTGTTTCCATGTCGACTTCGAAGTTTACTAGATTCCGGTTGTTCACGCCGATGACCTGGGCGCCCAACTTGACTGCAATCTCAGTCTCCTCAGCATTCTGCACCTCAACCAGGGGCTCCATTCCAAGTGATCTAGAGTAATCGTAGAGCTTCTTCAGGACCGGCTCCTCTAGCATCTTGACAATTAGCAACACGGTATCCGCACCCGCAAGCCTAGCCTCGAGGATCTGGTATTCGTCAAAGATGAATTCCTTGCGCAGAACGGCAGGTCGATTCGGCATGCCTTCGATGCTTTGTCGAACGGCTCTTAGGTCTTCGATGCTACCCTTGAACCATTCGGGTTCTGTGAGCACAGAAATGGTGCTGGCGCCAGCCTTGGCATATAGCCTGGCTTGAGCAGGCGCACACGTCGACAGGGAAATGATGCCTTTGGAAGGCGAAGCACGCTTGATCTCGGACATGAGCGAGAGTCTGAAAGGAGATTGTCTAAGACGCTTCGGAAAGTTGATCTGCGGCGGGGCCAAGTTCAGGTCATATGCAGCCTGCAAATCAACAGGTCTTTGAGAGGGGATCTTCTTCTGCTCAGCAATGGCAGCCCTGCGGTGATCGTAAATCTTTTCCAGGATGGAGGTCTGCTTGTCCTTCTTTGGGCCGTTGGCGGTGTCGTTGGAAGCAGCTCCAGTTGCTTGGGCATGTGCCTCTTTCTGCAGTCGGTCGTTCTCGGCCCATGTGCCTCCTTGCATCTTGAGGAAGTTTCTCATCATGAGACGCCCATGCTCGGTCAAAATGCTCTCTGGATGAAACTGCACGCCTTCAATAACATACTCCTTGTGACGAACGCCCATGATGACCTCCTTGATCTCAGCATCTGCATTTGCGGGAATGGTTGCAGTAATCTCAAGGCAGTCTGGGAGTGTGCCGTGAGTACCGGCAAGAGAATGATACCTGGTAACTGGCACATCCTGGGGCACGCCTGCAAAGACGCCCTTGGCATCGTGCTTGAGAGGAGATGTTTTTCCATGGAGAATCTGACCAGTCACATCTACAGTGCCTCCATAGCTGTAGAATATGCACTGTCTGCAGTGTGTCAATAACGTGCTGTCTACGCCATACAAGGCTTTGCGATAGTATGCAGCGGCATTGCTCAAAGACACTACACAACGAATACCAAATACAAGATTCAGCCGATGGAAAAGAAAAGGGCAAGAACTCACTCTCCCATGCACACACCCAAAATCGGGATTTTGCCACTGAAGTGCTTAATAGCTGCGTTGCTAATGCCAGCGTCCCTTTCCGGGTGCCCGGGACCTGGGCTGATGACAAGTTGAGTGGGCTTCTTCGCGATGAGCTCATCGAGGGTAATCTCGTCATTGCGATAGACAGTTACGAATGCGCCTTCAAAGACAAGGTACTGATAGACGTTCCAGGTGAAAGAATCGTAGTTGTCGATGAGGATTACATTCGAGGCGGTAGCTATCGGCGGGGAGGGGTTGGGATTGCGAGGCGAGTGGTCAATCAAACTGAGGGATGCCATTTTGGGGGAGGTAGTAAGACTGTTCCGACGACAGGCCAAGAAAGGTGGTATATAACCTTTTGTCGGGGCTGCCTCCGGCACTTGGCAAAGGCACAAGATTTCGGTGCCTTGCCAGCGGTACACGTTGTATTATTTGACAGGGCGTTGAGGCGGAGTACAGGCGATGGAATAGGTGTCGCGCAGTTGCTGGAGGCTCTGTGGAAAGGAGTGTATGGGCGGGTAGTGCGGCGGGGTGAGGTGAGTCAAGGATGGGTCAATGAGATGTATATTGAGGCTGCGGAGTTAACACGGAGGTGGCACGCATTAGTCCTGAGTGCCATTGTAGGGCAGGAAAACCACGGCAGGCCTGCTGCAGGCATGTACAACACACAAGCAATGGAATGCGGTAATACTACACGACACTGCACTGCATCCTATCGCATTGTGCCGGCGTGTTGAGACGAACACATGCCATGGCCACCCGTAATGTACGTAGAGGGCAAAGTTGGGTGGTCCTGATCCCTGCACGTGCTAGCCCGACTTTCGCGTGAGCTCTGGGTTTGGCGACCGTGCAGACATTCTATACAGACATTCACGTCGACACCAAACAAACGGCCATTGCCCACCCGCGCCCCAGAACCCCCTTCATGGCCTTTGGCTAGCTGGCCTATACGTCGCGCACCCCGGCGCAAACATGGCTCCCCTTCAATCGCCCGACTTCGACCTGGCAAAGTGCCTCAACGGCGAGCAGCAGCTGGTGTATGTTTACCGCCTCGTACTCTTTCTCTCAACCACCCACTACCCTTCTAACACATTCTTCCAGCACCTGGGACGTCGCATACCGCGCCCTCTGTGACCCTGCAACTGCGTCCAAAAGTGACGCCCTACGCGCCTTCCTCTCCACCAAGGAAAACATCGACACCCTCACACATCCATGGCGGCCCTTCCCAGACCCGTCGTCGCAGGAAAAGTCAAAGTTTGAATCCAAGACGGCACCCATCAGCGTGACTCCCGCCCAAAGCGATCACTATAATGTAGAGGAGATTAAGGAAGACAGCCTGTGGCTGGCCAAGGAAGCGCAAATCTCGGAATACGCAGCTTTGCAACTTGTTGTGCAGGAATGGCAGGGTCGCC
This sequence comes from Bipolaris gigantea, assembly GCA_030558545.1. Taxonomy (NCBI): domain Eukaryota; kingdom Fungi; phylum Ascomycota; class Dothideomycetes; order Pleosporales; family Pleosporaceae; genus Bipolaris; species Bipolaris gigantea. The sequence goes on along the minus strand of JALPSE010000139.1, from coordinate 53,921 downwards.
CTGCCGCCCAGCTGCTGAGTGGCCTGACGGAAGAGGAGGCGCTCAGTGTGCAAGACGCGGCCGGAATCGCCAACCTAGGCGCCTCGACCTTTGTCCCAAACTCGTCCCTCCTCGCAACACCGCTCGCTTCCAAGACCGCCCACCTCGATACAAAGAACCAGCGCCGTCTGCACATCCTCGACATCTATCACTCGGCCTGTGCTTCCATCATTCGCATAAGCCAGCTTCTGGTCTCGTGGGGCTGCGCATCCAATCTGCGCAATCAGACCATATATGGCACCGAATACCTCAGCATTGGCGCCGGATGGATTGAAGAGCTCGGCCAGACTATCGCGGCAGCACAGGACGGACCCTCGGGTGGAAAGGCGCTAGACGAGTGTCTCAAGGCCCTTTCAAAGAGATGTGATTCCCTGGATACCGGCTATGCGTGGAATGTGGACGATTCAATACTCGAAGCAGCATCTGAGAAATGGGTCGTTGCCCAAACCACCGAGTTGCTACAAATTCTCCACTTGGCACTGGTACATGCCGATTTGGTTGCAAAAGACTTCCTTCCGGCGGCCACGATTGAAGACTGGCTCAAGGCCTTTAGTTTCCGCGGCTTCTTTCGCGAATTCCCCGCAGTCACCGCTCGCCAGGAGCCTCTTATTCCCGTCATTCAACTCTTGACTTCACTCATGTCCCTGACTATCCTGAAGGTCGACAAGATTATGGACGATCTCGAATCCGGCGATTGCAACACCTGGCATTCTTCGTCATACATCTTAAACACCAATGTTGTGGAGACCATCACGACCATATTCGGAGAGGCCAAGGTACTGGGTGCCAGTCCCGCCACACCACCCATGTTTGCCTGGGCCCTTGTAACGTGGAAGCTTACGAGCCGTGCGAGCTACGAGGAGCAAGAACGCGACCGTCTCCTCGAATCATCAAATGGCGCCGGAAACACCGAACCCGAACTCTCATCCCTTGAAGAGGCTGCTTTGGTAATTACAAAACTCGAGAACCACGAGCTATTCGACGGCAAGATGCCATACGAAGACCTTGCTACCGTCAGCTCAGCAGCAGGTGTCCTAGCCATCATCAACCAGCTTGTCGAAACCAGTCTCCCTGCGTTTGGCACGGCCATTGACCGGATATCTCAGGACAGAGTTCGATTGCTGTTCCTTCACGTAGTTCGCGCTGCTGTTGGGAGCGAGATTGTCGCATATAGTCCAGATCTCATTGTGACGACATACACTATCCTAGCAGGTGATAACACATTTCGCCGATGGGACAATGGTCAATTCGCCCGCCACGCTGATCCAATTGTGGCGTACTTCCTAGAGGACGAATACATCCTCAGGTCAATGTTGCTCAATGAGGCCCGCTTGCGGTATCCCTATGAGATGACACCGTTTCTGAGATTCTGCAGCGCATTGACTCGTGGAGATAAGACGATGCAGAACGGCATGCCTTCGTTTGTTGATAAGCTTGCGAACCACAATCGCTTGATGCAACGCCTTCCCGATGGATTCCGTGACTATCAGCTAACGCGTGAAGAGGAGAATGCCAACTGGGTAGAACTTACCGCTGATCTCCCTTTGTTTTCTTCTGCAGGCTCATCCACCTTTGGTGCCCAGCGTCGCTTGATGGCCTCGGGCACTTCAAGACACGCACACGGCTTCTCCACTATTCCGGCTGGCACAGAAGGCATCATAGTTGATGACAACTCACAGCCATACGTAGCAGTCTGGCATCACCAGCATTCTACTTTATCATACCTTGTTGAACTTCTCTCGACATATCCCGTTGGAAGCAGCAAAGTCGAGACTGCTACCCAGCAACCCGCGTCTCGTGAGAGTGTTGTAGAAGTCATTGGCCTTTTCGCTGATCTGATACACTCGTCCTTGCGCTCGTCCGAGGGTATCTGCTCACCTGAGCTTCTAGAGGCAATTGGCATCGGAGCTGAGGGCAGTGCGGACACTGTTAACATTGTGCTCGCGATTTTCGAAGAAGAACTCCTATATCTCTGTCAGGAACCTAGCAACGAGGTGTCTTTGGAGTTATTGGTCAACTGCACTCATTTCTTGGAAGCTTTGGTCATTGTTTCCCCTCAAAGAGTATGGCCGTGGCTCGCCAGGAGTAGGTTGTTGGAGGGCGATGGCAACGGAAGCTTGGCAACCATCCTAATTAGCACTGAGATGGTTCTTGGACGATACGACTTCCTTCTTGGATGTATTCGGCTCTACAAGGGTCTTGTCAAAGATTCTGTCGATCGATCTGTGTACCGCAGAGTCCCCACAAAGGCACTTAGTCGGTTCAATGCATCGGCTCCTGCGGACAGTGGCACTTCGGACAAGATTATGAGTACCATTCTGTTCACTTTTGGTCGAACTCTTGCCAGCATATACGAGAACTCGCTTAACTGGAAGTACTCACAGCCGGACCACCGCCCCGAGATCAACACTGCCATTTGCGAAGTCTTCACCGCAATCCTGAGCCTTGCGTACAGCGTAGACGATGCGCCAAAGCTGCCTACCAAGCTCACAAAATCGATTGCACCCATCGCGGAGTATCTCACTCAACTCTATCTTGCTGGCTCAGACAGCAACCTACCGACAAACCCGCTCATGACCTCCTTGATCATCGGGGTCAGCCCCAACGACAACACCTTGCTCACAAATTCAGGTGCGCTATGGACTCAACAGACCCAAAGCACCTTGGCATTTGCCGACCTACTTGTCCGAATTGCCATGCTGCTTAACAAACCCTGGACTCATCTAGAGCAACAACTCTTCAAAGCAACACCGTTACTAGCCCGACTGTACGCCACAAGTGACAAGTGGAAGTCCCAGGTTGTGCTGTTGTTGGAAGCTCTTGTGCGTGGCGCGGTCCGTGTTACTGCCCAGGAAGATTCAGAGACAGCCGACAAGAAGACTGAGCAGCGAGAACCGCCTTCGCTACTAGGTCATCTAGGGCCACGAACTGCGAAGAACTTCCTCAGTGTGCTTTCTCGACTAGATGAGCCACTGAAGATTGTGGACATCCAACGGAACGTGTGGAACTTACTTTCAGCCGTAGTAACGTGCAAGCAACAGTGGTTCTCTCTGTATCTGCTTACCGGGAACACTCCACGAGAAACGATTCGAAGCAAAAGAAACGTGGCCCAAGATTCAAGGAACAAGGCCCTGCTCACACGAGCTTTCGATGCATTGTCTAGTATAACTCTTCCAGAAAAGGAGCCTGCTGGAGTTTCTTGGCCGCTGTTCACAGCCATGCTCGAGTTCGTTTCTTCGGCGCAAAACAACTGGTCATGGGCAATGGGCGATTTACGGCAGCGTAAAGACTTGATTCAGAAATTGCTCGCATTCCTCCAATGGATGGCAAAGCAGTCTAAGCAACCGCGAGTAAGCAGCAATGAAGAGACGCTGGAGCGCTCGTTCCAAAACAAGTTCGCATCTCTCGCCTGCGAGGTCATTGCTATGTACCTTCACAGCTCGCGGCAGGCCGGTGACATTACCGTACTGAAAGACATCGTCCCCAGCTTGACGTACTTGGAAGATACAGCTTTGGATCTGCCATCTTACAGTACGTCACTGCACGGATATTTAAAGCAGAACCTGGAGAAACAGTACCCTGGTGTTTCGCTAGGGAACCTTAAGCGGACCACTTTGTATCCTGAGACCTTTGGACGGACATTCTTCTATGACATTGATCTCGCTCAGCAACTCCTGGGTTTCAACAGCAAGTGGGCTGGCCCTAGGGAGGGTACGGGTTTCGCATCTGAAGTCGAGAAGGCAAACTACAACCTAGGACTGGTAGAATCCCAAGTCTTGTTACTTCACGGCTGGAAACTGTTGGCTCTAGAGCTTAGTCAGGTGGTAGCAAAGGACGAGCGAATCGTCAAGGTCCTCATTGGTGTTGTTCAAAAGTGCATGGCTGCCAATACCCAGTCGAACCTCCCGGAAGCATTGTTTGGTCAGCTCATGGTCGTGCGAGCGGATCTGGCATTTGCTTTACTGAAGAAGCTCGTGGAGGCCAAGGTCCGAACCACAGAAGCGCGTCAATTGCTTAGCCCAATATGGAGCGCCATTCGCGCCTCTACCCCGGACTTTGACAGTGTCTTCTCTAGCGACTCGGTCCATTACTATCGGTCGTTGCTACGCATCCTCTACCTCGCTCTTCACTTCCATCTGATTGAGGATACCGACCAGTCCAGCGATGCCTCGTTCCGCTCAAGCTTCCGCGGCACTATGCCGAGCAGTCACAACAGCTACACTGAGCCCATCTCGACACAGCTCCTCGAAATTCTGACCGATACAGTGGCCAAGGGGTTCCGTAGTTTGGCCACACAGCTACATGCGGAACCCTTGTCCGTCTTACCATCAGACTTTGCTCTCCTCACTGCGCTGCTACAGCGCATCATCGCGATACCAGAAATGTCCAAGTGGCAGCAACAAGCAGCGCTTCTCTTTGCGAACAACAACACAGTACGCTACGCCACCAGCCTGTTCTCCTGGGCCGATCGCCTCGCAATATCACACAACGGTGTGGACGATCCTATCTACGGCGAGCTAAGCATCCTCTTCTTGCTCTCGCTATCCAGCATCCAGGCTCTAGCCGAGACCATGGCTGTCGAAGGTATCCTCAGCCAACTCAACACGGCAAACATTATGAACTACTACCGTCGCGTGAACGGCACTGGTCCCTTTGACAGCCCGGTTCGCATGTACTCTGTCTGGACCAAGGGAATCCTTCCCCTCTGCCTCAACCTCCTCTTATCCGTCGGCCCCCCCATTGCTGGCGAGATTTCCTCGTTCCTCAACCAATTTCCCGAACAGTTGGCCCGCTCGGCATCGAGCATCACCTCGTCAAATTCATCGTCTCGTCTCGCAGCCAACAGCAACAAGATGACGCTTTCCATGGCATCTGAGATACACAGTCTGGCCCTTATCGCCGCGATCCTAGAAAACGTGCGCAAACAAGGGCCTAAGCTAGGTATCCAGGCCAACGAAGTAGCGCCTCTGGAATGGGAAAAGGATGCTGTCAAGGAGGATGTGGAGAGCTGGCTATCACGTAAGAGCGCGCTTAGAGAACGTCTCGTTGCCGTTGATGAGAAGGAGTTGGATATGCTGAACCGCGCCAAGGGCAAGGGAGAGGATGCGCCGAGTGAGTTGGAGGCGAGAGTTGTAGCTGAGCTTGAGGATGCGAGGACATGTATGGTCGGGGGTGGGAACGGTGGTGGGAGTGGTAATGGAGACAGTACACGGAAGTAAAAGGGGCTTGTTAAGGTGGTTTTGTAACGTTTATTTTTCCTTTTTGACTACCGTAGGATATGGGACAATGAGGGCCTATGCACTTTCTGGTCTTTTTGATAGAAAAGAAATGACGGTGGTTTTCCTTTACTTTTTGGAGGGTTCGTGCTTTCCCCTTTTGCGCAAGGCCGGTTACTAAAAAAGCAGGCGCATGACTCTAGGCTTCTTTGGATATCGCTTCGAGGGTGAACAACTAGGGATGTTGCACTTGTATATTACCTAACAGAGATGGATTGGGTGATCAGCATTACGTCACATGTCAGGCTCTCAAGACAGGCTCAAGAACCATCACCGTAAGACTGCGGCCTCGATGTGCGCGTCGTCTCGGAAGCGTGACGGCATGCTGAACTTTCCAAGGGCACATGTACGTGTGCAGGTGCATTCGCATTGCGGTCACAATGTGCAGATGTCACTGGGGGAATGCTGGCAAAAGAGCATGCCTCGGGACTTTGCGCGTTCCCGTCCCATTGGTGACGTGACTATGCGCTGCTCAGAAGGCTAGGCGGGTTCAACAGGGTCTCGCAGTCATTTAACTTCCTGGTCTCTCCACAACAAAACAAGCTTGCGACAGGCTCGAGATAATTGCTGTTAGCCTCGGCTTGTACAAGAATCGCAAGGTACCCAAGCTTGCACCCCAACGGCACTTCTCTTCCGTAGCTTCCGCGGTCGTTCTTTCAGCTCCACCGCGGCATCTCGAAACCATCGCTTCTTCTCGCTACCAAGCTACCCCAGCAATCTCCGACATGTCGCAGAATTACCAGCAATACGGTGGGAATCCTTACGGCCAGGCCGAAGAATACGGTGCGCATTCGAATCCATACGGCGGCGGCGGCGGCTATGGCTCGTCCAACCCATACGGCGGAGGGGTAAGTAATCGCATTCCATAACGCGACAAGACAAGACTAATACGACAGCATAGTATGACGAGCCGCAGCAGCAGCAGCTAAACCCTCCAGTGCCTCCCCAGCGCCATGGCGAGTCCAATTACTCGCAGCCGTCGCAATACTCGCAGGCTGGTGCCTTGAGCCCAGCGCAAACAAATGGGCAAAATGTCCCTCATACAGACGTACCCCTCAATGGCTTGCCTGGCCAAGACAATACCATGGAGGCGCCTGGATCCCAGCCTCTAAGCCGAGATGACTTCTTCACGCGCATCGAAGGCGCAAAACAGCGCATTGGTCAGCTTACTTCGGACATCCAGGCCATTGCCAATATTCACCAGCGCATGCTCTCCTCGCCCGACAACCGGTCCAGTGCTGAACTCGAGGCCGTTGTAACCAACACGCAGATCAGGAACACACAAATCAAGGACGAGATCAAGTTTCTGGAGAAGGACGCCTTGCGCGACTCCAATGACAGGACAAAAAAGTCTCAGGTCGAGGCACTCAAAAGGACCTTCAAGAGCCAGCTCGAGGATTTCCAGAAAGAGGAAGCTGATTATTCCAAGAGGTACCGTGAGGCGATTGGCAGGCAATACCGTATCATCAACCCAGATGCTACAGATGCCGAGGTCGAAGAGGTAGCCAATGCCGACTTGGGCGACGAGGGTATCTTTACCCAGGCTGTAAGTGTGAACCACGAGCCGCATAGCAAGAAATGTCCGCTCTAACAGGTCAACAGCTCAAATCAAACCGCAGCGGCCAGGCAGCAAGCGTCCTCGGCGCCGTCCGCGCCCGCCACAACGACATCCAGCGCATCGAAAAGACGATGAGCGAGCTCGCCCTCCTCTTCACCCAACTCAACGAGCAAGTCATGTACCAAGAAGCGCAAATCCAGCAAGCCGAGCAGCAAACGGTCCAAGTGAAAGACGATGCCGAGAACGCAAACAAGCAGCTAGAGGAGGGCATCAAGTCGGCGAGGCGCGCGCGGAAACTCAAATGGTACATTCTCCTTACGGTCATTGCTATTCTGTGCGTTATCGCGCTTGTGCTGGGACTTTATTTTGGGTTGAAGAAGAATTAGGCGGGGATAGCAGGTATACTAGGGGGTTCAGCATGTTGATAGTGGTGGTGGTGATGATGACGTATGTACATAACGGGCTTATGGGAATGGGAATGGGGGATATGAGGGTATGAGGGATGAGTGGGTATGGGTATGGGACAAATGCGGGGAGGGGGGCTTATATGCTTTCTTTCTTACCCCTTTCTCTTTCTTTCTCATATTACGATAATAAAATAATTAATTCTGAGATGACGACGCTGTTGCATGACGTATTGGCTGCGTAGCGAGGAAGACAGATGCGCTCCTAAGCGCGCCAAGGAAGGAGCAAGCTGAATACTCGTGATTGAAAAATGGAAACTCAACGGAATTCAGTAATTCGTTTGGTTATTGATGGAAACGCATCATGCAGGTTTTGCTTGCATGTCGCTGCCTTGTTTGGAAGATTATATGGGAGTGGGTGTATGCATCACGTGCTCTGGCAATAAAAGCCAGAGGATGAATGCAAGGCGAAAAAGGCACAATGGCCAAAAACACGGTTACGAGGCTGACTGACAGGTGCGATGGCGATGAGCTGCATGCGAGAGTGTGGTCAACGACACGGGGTGGCGCTTGTCGAATTTTAGTGGCAGTCTGGAAGTAGCTGGGGGACGAATGGCTATTTTTGGAAGCGGCGGTGGCGAGACGGCGTGTGGAAGCGTCGGTTCTTTGGGGTAGGGTTGTGGCGGTGTGTTTTCGGCGGTGGTGGTGTTGCATGTGAGGATGGATTTTGGATACGGGTTTGCGAAGCGTGCCGTACGTGCAGAGTTGTGATGTACGATCCAGGCGAAATGTCAAAGTACCGCATCTTGTATCACAACTCATAGGGCCCCCCCCCAACCCCATAGTTTAAAATACGGATAGTCAGGGACGCTCAACGCGGCTTCATATCAAACACGATGGCGAAAGGCACCGCTTCGCTCCAGCCACTGAGCATCATTTATCAGCAACAAAAGTGGACCAGGATGTATGAGAGCTGAAACCAAGCATATCGGCGTTTTGGCACCTTCCCACAGCGGGCAAAAAAAAGTGCTCCACGTCCCAGTTTGCAAGTTCCATGATTACGGACAGGTAATTATCATTGACACGGGGAATATGTCATCGTATCGTGTTGCATCCGTTCAGAAAAACTACTAACAAGCCTTCCCGTCTTCTATTCCCAGTGCCAGGAAAGCTAATCTCGGGCCCGGGGGAGGACATGGCGCCAGGTAGGGTGACGACGAGACAAGGGGGGCAATGCCTGCCTATAGCATATTCCGATCTGCGGTTGCAACAACAGAAAAAGGTGGGGAGGAGATGGGTAGTCGACAGCAGAGAGGTGGTTGACGTGTTAACGCGTGTCCTCGTTCCCACTCTTTCTTTTGGATCGGGGTAGGAGAGATGGCGGGCAGTTGATCCAAGCATCATTGCCACGGCTTGGAAGAGCTTACTGGGGGCCCTAGTCTGCGCTTGAGTGAATCTTGGCGCCTTAGTCAGGGGTTGGCGTTTTCTGTAACGGCCTCGCGGGGCCAATCAGCGGGGCCCGACGTATATGCCGCTAAAATTGGACGCGTCGTCTTTCTGCGTGTGTCATTGTCTGGGGCCGGCGCCAGCGGTATTAATCTTGTTTGTGGACTTGTCCCCTCCCCCCGTTCTTGTTGATTGATAACCCTTGATTGCGTCGGTCGCTTTCTCTCTAGATACAACCCACCTTTTCAATTTCACCTAATTTCCATTGCAACTTCGTACACTCGTTTTATACGGGAGTTGCTTTGCTCGCTGTCTCCCCGACTACGCTTTCGCTCATCCGCACTCGCTTGCCTTCTCTCCTGAACTGAACGACGCCTCGTAATCCGCACCATCCGCTACAACTCTAGCATCATGAAGACCTACGTCTTTGCAGTCGCTCTAGCAGCTACTGCTGCTGCCAAGTCGACAGAGCAGAAGCGTGCTTCCAATTCCAGCATCACCCCAGTGACTGTCAAGGGAAATGGTAGGTTGCTCTCTGTACACCGAGCCGTTGCTGCGATTGCTGACTGAAGCCAGCTTTCTGGGCCGGCAACGAGCGCTTCTACATCCGTGGTGTTGACTACCAGCCTGGTGGCTCGTCCGACGCAAAGGACCCCATTGCCGATGAGGAAGGCTGCACGCGTGACATCGCCAAGTTCAAGGAGCTCGGCATCAACACAGTCCGTGTCTACACTGTTGACAACAGTGCTAATCACGACACCTGCATGGGTCTCCTCGCTGACGCCGGCATCTACCTGGCTCTTGACGTCAACACCCCCAAGTACTCGATCAACCGTGCCAACCCACAGAAGTCGTACAACCAGGTCTACCTCCAGAGCTTGTTCGCTACAGTCGAGATGTTCGCCAAGTACGACAACACTCTGTTGTTCTTCTCTGGCAACGAAGTCATCAACGACGACAATACGACCAACTGCGCTCCTTACGTCAAGGCCGTCACTCGCGACCTCAAGTCGTACATGAACGCCCGTGGTCTCCGCAGGGTTCCCGTCGGATACTCTGCTGCCGACGTCGAGTCCAACCGCTACGAGATGGCCGACTACATGAACTGCGGCGACGACTCGATTCGCAGCGACTTCTTCGGTTTCAACGACTACTCCTGGTGCGATCCCTCGTCTTACGAGAAGTCTGGCTGGAACATCAAGGTGCAAAAGTTTGCCAACTACAGCATCCCTATTTTGTAAGCCCTCCTCTGCATCTCACAGACCAGATAGAGTCGAGATTTCTAACCCAACGAAGCCTCTCCGAGTACGGCTGCAATACCAACACGCGCAAGTTCGAAGAGGTACAGGCCCTGTACGACCCCAAGATGACCAAGTCGTACAGCGGCGGTCTCGTCTACGAGTACTCGCAAGAAGAGTCAAACTACGGCCTCGTCGAGATCGACGGCAACTCGGTCAAGGAACTCCCCGACTTCACCGCGCTCAAGTCGGCCTTTGCCGGCACCCCCAACCCCACGGGCGACGGTGGCTACCTCTCCAACGGCCAGGCCTCGCAGTGCCCCTCGCAGTCCCAGACGTGGGATGTTGCCCTCAAGAGCAATGAGTTGCCCAGCATGCCCGATGGCGCCAAGGATTTCTTCGACAAGGGCGCCGGTGATGGTCCCGGTCTCAAGGGCGACGGATCCCAGGATTCCGGTTCTTCCACCCCAGATATCGGCGATGCCAGTGCCGGTGCCGTTACCTCGGGTGGCAAGACACCTACGTCTACTGGCTCTCCCACCCACTCTTCTGGCGCGGCTGCTAATGTGCGCCCTATGAGCTTTGGTCTTGTGCCCATTGTCTGCAGTGCTGCTGTGCTTGCTTCTTCGCTCTTCGGCGGCGCGCTAGTTTTGTAAAATGTTCACAACAAATCGCTGTTTTTTTTTGGAGTTTTGATAGAGTAACCCGCTCCACGTCTTCTACTGCTACCCCTTTTTTTTGTTCTTTCTCCACTTGGCGCCCCCTCTCTAGATCATTCCACCGTCCAGACGTATTCTCTCGCGCAGAAATAGCAAGCGGATCAATGTAGTGCAACGACCCAGTGCGGGCAACGTTTTTACCCAGTCTCCACCCTACCTGGGGGCAATTTTTTTCGCCGTGGAAATCCACCGTTCTATACCATGTTTACATGCCAACTTTCCACACCCATCTCCCCCCTTTTTCTTTCTCGCCCCTTGCCGTCTTACCTCTTACAACCAACCTGAAAACAGTTCGCATCACACCAAGCAAAATCAAAGTGAATACAACATGGGGCCCTTCCCTTCCCTCCCTTGACAATCGGCACGCTAGATACCCCGCTATCCACTTTTTTTTTCCTTAAAAAAAAGCAACTCAAACAACAACATAGCTCCAGTTTCTCGGGCGCGGGTAACGTCGCTGCATACCGTTGGCCTCGAATGAGAATAGCACCTCTCCCACACACGCACATACACTCTCTCTCTCGTGTAGTTTAAACCCGGCTCGCGTCGTACGGCTGTCGGTCGGAGAGGATGCTGTAGATGAGGACGAAGAAGAAGAAGAAGAAAAAGACAGCAGCCCGCGTAAAGGAAAAACGGGACGTTCTTCAGGAAGAAGAGAAAAAAAAGTACGTTAGCGTCTAGAGTCAGACGCGTGAGGGAGAGAGAGAGAGAGAGAGACAGGGAGGTAGACGGCGGGGTAAAAGTCGGGTGGCGTGTGCAGAGGACGTGGGACTTTTTTTTTTTTGATTTCACGTGGCTGGATTTCGCAAAAGAGGGGAGGAAAAAAGAAAAAAAAACATGTACAGGGAGTGGAATCATTTGGATTGGATTCGGGATGCTAAATCTCAAAAACACCGCCCATTCCCACGCGTACGTCGACGAGATCCATTCGCCATTCCTTAAAGTGTACCAGGCCCCTCTTGACTCCTCTCACACGCTCAAGTCGGTTCCTTGCCTCGTCCTCTTGCGCGCGTCGAAACGCATCTTCGTCAATCTCGAATTCATCCAGGCTGCCCAGACTCTCCTGGCGGGGCTTGGCCTTGTTGGCTGCGTCGCTGCGGCCATGGTGAGCGGGGGTTTGGCCGGTAAAGGCCGAGATGCCGGATTGGATGACGTCTTGAAAGGACGAGTGGGTGCGGTGGGTGGGTGGCGGTTGTGGGTGGCGGGAGAAGGGGGACGAGGACGAGGGCCCGGCCGAGAGATCAATGTCGTCAAAGTTGTTGTTGGCCTCGGCTTGCTCGTCGATGGAGGGTTGCATGTCGCGGCGGCGGTCGCGCCATACGCCGCGGCGGAGCTCAAAGTTGTCTTCCTCGAGCTCGCGCACTTTGGCGAGGAGGCGGTCGCGTTCTTCGTCCAGCAGCTCTTGCACGCTCGAGTCTTCGATGGAGCCGAGATCTGCTTTTCGGCGGCGCTGCTCGGCTTCTCGGAGACGCGCGTTTTCGTTGCTGAGACCCGTTATGCGGGTTCTCAACTCGGCCGCTTCGCGCTCAACTTTCTTGTGTTCCTGTAGACGTGCCTGGTTTCGTGTGTCGTTGTCACGATGGAGCTGTGTCAGAGTCTCAATCTTCTTCTCCAACAATTCAGCGCGTGAGACCGAGTCTGACGCCTTGCGATTGGCAGTGCCCAGCTCAGCCTCTAGCTGTGCGATACGAGTCTGCGCAGAGTCGCGGTCCGACCCATCCTTTTCTGCCTGATCACCAGCCTTATCCAAGCTCGCCTTCAACTCGTGTAGTTCCGTCCTTGTCGAACTGGCTTCCTGCTCTGCCTTCTCCACTGCGCTTTCGAGACTTGTCATCTTCGACTGGAGCTCGTTGTTCTTGTTTGTCTGTTCCGACAGTTGCCTGTTGAGATTGGAAATCTCAAGTTCAAGCGACTCGATGGTTGCAGACTTGGAAGCAACTTGTGCATTCAAGTCGTCAATCGATGCGCTTTGGCTTGGGGATGCGGTCGCTGTACGGCGTGTGGATTTGTTGCTCTGCGATTGTGCTTGGGAAAGCTGTCTCTTGAGCGACTCGACTTCCGTTCTCTGAATACCGGGTCAGGATTGGTTTTTAAGATTGTAAACCCCATGAACACTCACCAGTGCCTCGGCCTCCTTGCCCTTCTCAGCTGCAAGGGCAGCATCGCCTCTGCTCTCTCGAAGTTCCTCCAACTCTTCTTCGCCTTTCTTCCATCTTCTCTCATTCTCCTCAACCTCAACTGCTAGTCTTTTATTTTCCTTCTCTAGCTCTTCAATCTTTTGCGCTTGTTCCCGGTAAACCTCACTTGTAACCCCAATTCCGGGCGACAAAGGCCCGACAGCTCCTGAGCGATAGAATGATTCCGACCGTTGTCGCGACTCGATAGCGACTGAAGGCTTGCGACCGTGCGGCTGCTTGGGCAATTCCGAGGGCTCTTCGTCCTCTTCCTCATCCTCGGCTGGAGGCGGAGGTACGCTGGTAGCCTCTACAGGTTCTGGTGCGACTTGTTCCGTCTTCTCTTCAGACTTGTCTTCGGTACTCGCGGCTTCGGTCGATGCTTCGGCTTCGGCTTCGGCGGGGGTTTCAGTCTTGTCCTCCTTCTTCTTTCCGCCTTTCTTCGCTTTTTGCTTCTTCAGTTGCTCATACTAGTAGCTAATGATTAGTTTCTGACGTGTAACACAGCAGCAATATTCATGCACGGGGTACATTGCGCTGAATGACTATATAGCCAAGAAGCACTACCTCCCAAAAGCACCAAATTCACACAAGAGGAATACATACGCGCTTCTTCGCCGCCGCCATCTTCTCGGCCTTTTCCTTCTCGTCATCCGCCATTTTTTTTTTGCACAGGCTATAGTCTTTTGTTAGAGCGGTCTGTAAGTGGTCACGAAGCCCGATAACTGAATATGGGGGAGCTTGTGTCTCCAGGGCCCCGATGATGCCAACTTGCGCCGCAAGATCACGCTAGTCCGTATGTGGGATAGCTAAATAGTCTACACTACCCTGGGTAGCGAACATTACAACGTCTATGTAAACATGTACAATCAATGGATACTAAATCAAGACCCTCCATGGTATTGAAAACCTTGGTGTTTTTGCATTGTGGAATTCTCAACATGATATTTAGCAACTGTTGTCGAGCGACAAATTGCTATTTGTATTGACAATCGCAGAATGTATGGCACGCTATTCACCCGAGTTATTTTACATGATGATGGTCGAGTAGCTCGTTAGTCATGAGTAAAAGGGAAGTTTAGAAGCTACAGTCTGGATATGCTATTGTGTCAACGAGCAATAAATCGTACATACTTAGTGGCGATACTCTACCAATCCCCCATCGATTGTGAATTTGACCTTGATGCTTCTCATAAAAACTCTATACATCATGAATCATCACTTCTAGCGCTCTCTTGTGTATCCATGTGATACTAAAGGTCAAACGCGTAGAACGAAAGAAATGATCAAGAATACCAAGTAAGACGTTGTTTCAATAGGTGTTGTTTTCTAGGTAGAAGACTTGAAACTTTGGACAAGGGGTATGCCAGAAATACTAAATATAACCTCATTTCCATGGATTGGCATGTGAATCGTCAGACCGTAGAGGCTATGAATAATTATCTACTACTGGCTAGCTCTCTCGTACCTTTGTCTGGTTCATGCAAATGCTTCTCTTTTACGTGTGAATGGAACCGCAGCACCCATGTGCCAGAGCCTCGTATACCGCAACGTTATCAACCCTGCCATTATTTGACTAATACATACCAGAGATCGGGTGGTATGCCTCGCCTCATTCGTGGTAAAAACCATGGTATTTCTTTTGGCACTAGTTCCGTAGCCAACACAAGTCGATCGACCTAGATGCAATACACACGTGTTGCTGACCAACTGGGCTTACAATGACCCCGCGAGTGCCAGCTGAGAAAGAACAGTCGGTTGTTACACAGTTGCATTAGCGCCTTCCACTACCAAGCTATAGAAGCCGCTACATCCGCAAAGGGCCACTACTTTCCTCGCTTAGTTGAATGCGTCAGCTTGCCACGGCAGTTATCATCGCTACTACAGCGGTTGGTGGCGTCTCCGCCTGGAGCCGAGAACCGCGGCGCGCGAGCACACTGCTTTTGAACCGGCGCTCATAGTGGAAATTTATGCAGAGTCTGGCTATGAGCTGACTCTTATCGATAGCAATAGAGTTTTGCTGGTCACAGGGCTGCTGGCTATGAGCTGATCCTCAGTAGCGATGGCGACGAGATGGCTTGATGGGTGCCAGACGGTTTGATTGCCATTGGAAACACTTGACGAGTGCTGTGGCGTGACCAATCCACATCCATACGCACACGGGCTTTTCCGTACGGACCCGACGATTCATGTGAGTTTTCAGCGATATCAGCATCGAATGAGCTTATTTCTGTCTTGTGCAAGGTTAGCACGACTGCACCTTCACCGGGGGAACGTAATAGGTGTCAGTCGGCCTCGACCATGCATTCGTAGTGTCTGTTGGACTATTCCAAGCCGGGCAATTTCTTGCGCACCCAAACGTGCCTATGGACCTCAGAGCTGGGGACCGTTGTCTATCAAAGGCTTGGCCTCTCCTTGGGCCCGTCGATCATTGGCCTTGAATCGAAGATTGGTGGCAAGGATCCGATGGCCAACCGCGACCGCGCCGCTTTGTGATATGCGGGATTGCAGTTTGCACATTGCTCATCAGTAAAGGTGGAAGCAATGGAAACATTGTGCTAGTCCTCGAGATACAATGTCAAGTAAGCAGAGTCCGTCGACAGGTCTGGCAACCATCTCGCGGCACACGTGATGGCTAGAGCGTCGTTCCAGGTCGTCGCCAAGGGGTGAGCACCAGGCCTCGGCTCAGCCACGTCTGGAATTAGATTCAACCAATCGAGTAATTCCAAGGAGAAGCAGCAGGATGCGACGGACACTCCGGTGTGTGATGGCGCTCCGTGGCGTCATCTAGTTAACTGGCAGCCCGTAGCTCGGATAACGTGGAATCCCAGTGTAAGAGCACGTCTGGTGATGGTTTCGCGAGCCGCGTCAGCAACACCAAGAAGTCGAGTTGTCGCAGTACATTCTATATTTGCCCCATTGCGGCAAGGAAATTAGCAGACGTCTCAACACAAGTGCCAACATGATGCTCGGCATGTTTGATGGAAGTTTTGTAGAAACAGCCGCTCGTGCCTTGAGTCTAAGAACAAGTCATCAGCAAAACAAGTCGGGCACTATCGTCGATGCACAAGTTCAGGTACCGAAGCTGTTCTTTTTCCTTCTTGGCGAGTCTGGAACTGGCGAGACAAAGACGCATACAGCCATAGTTTCAGGAGCGGTGCTTGGGTGTGGGGTAGGCGCCTCTGGTTCGTCCGGAGAAAAGATGGCCTAGACCTTGGAGTAGGTGAGCAGCAAGCACATGACAACGAACCATGGTTGATGATGCGCTGGCAGAACATCCCACTGGCTCCGAACTCGTATAGGCAGTTTTTTTGTTGGGACGAAGCGTGGTTGGCTGTCCGCAACGTGG
>JALPSE010000138.1:2257-52030 GCA_030558545.1 Bipolaris gigantea | reverse complement strand
GTCAAAGTTTGTAGCTAATAATCTACACTCAAGCTTCTGCACAGCATAGCACCCTTACCAAACATGACTCTGAGAATTTACTAAAACAGTGACTTGGCTCCATCGATCCCATTGTACAAACAGACCTCCCCTCCCCCCCCTTTAACCTACACCACATCCCCCACCCGTACAGCAGTCGCAGACACATCCGCCAACTCACCTCTTGCCCACTCAGCCCGGGAATTATCACTATCCCCAGTCGCCCCCTCTGCAGGCAAAACTTCATACCCCTTCTAAAACGCCGCGCGCACAGTCGTCGACACGCACACGTACGCCATGTAGGCCGTCAAAACAAGCTTCTTGACACCCATGCCCTGCCGCGTTTCGTATAGAGTGGTCTGCTCGAAGATGTTGGGGTGCTGTTTCCAGATGGATGGTTCGGCGGTGTTGGCAAAGCGAATTGCTTCTTCTGTGGTGACGATACAAGATGGAGTTGGGGAGAAGAGGAGGGCGGGGAAAGGATAGGCTACTTGTGCGGTGAGCTACTGGAGTTCATCGGCGAGATGGGTACCGGGTGTGGATACGGGGGCGCCGTCGTCTTCCTTATGCATGAGGTGGATTCTTTTTCCGCCAGCTTTACGGTATTTGGCAAGGAGGTCTGCAATGGCTTTCTCGCTTGCTGCGGCGTTTGTTACTTTGGGTTTGCCCGAGGCCTTTTTTTGGTTGTTAGATGTATGAGTCTGCTTCACTGCTGCGTAGATGGCATGCGTATTCATTTTGCGCGTCGATGATGAGCAGCGCGGAGTCGCTGGTGGATGTGGTGGATGGTGGGATTCCGACAATGTCACGGAAGCTTGGTGTCATGTTGACTGTGCGTCTGGTTTGTTCGCTCTGGTGTTGTAAATGGTGATGGCAGTAAACGCAGTATGGTTCTATATGGAGTCAGGATATAGACAGGCCACCTTTGGGGTTAAAGTGTCATAGTTGTATAGCAGGCGTTCTATAGTCAATTAAGCACTTGTTGCCGACGCATGTTAGATACCGTATGCGTAATGCGCCGGCGGAATGATTGACAAGAGGCATCCCGCAGTGGGGCACCTGCATAACGCGACAATAAGCCTCCGGCCCAATAGAACTGGCTCATCCCGCATCGCTCCCTGCGACTTTGGAATCTCCGGTTCAAGTCCTGTTGTGTGATTTGGAAATTCGATCTGATATGAAAGGGATGAAAAAAGAGCCGCTTTCATGGAAATAAGTGCTGTGCTGGACTGGGATAATCGGTTCACTTCTCCCACAGGGACGGTTTGTCAATGTGCGTGGTATAGCGACACAAGGCGCATGAATTGGACGGAGTATTCGTCCAAAAACAGCCGTTTTGCTTGAGCAATCGCAAACAACATGTCGATCAAAGATACTCCCACGAACAATTTGGGCAGACTACATACAATACAGTTCCATACTCTCAATCACCACCGACCACTCGCAGCCTCTCCCATTTCAAGGCCCCAAGCTCCGTGACCATGTTCACTATCAACGTCAGCCAAATAATTCATTCCAAAGTAAAACAGCGCTTTACCTCATCAAAGATACGTCCTCCCTCCAGGCGCCTGCTCCCTAATCTCTTTCAACAACCTCCCATGCTCCTCAATCGCCTTGCGACTCGTCTTCTGCGCCTCCCCCTGACGCAGCACATACGAGTACCAAGTCTTGAGGCAATCTTTTTGCTGGGCGGTCGGATAGCGTACACCTTTGGCACGATGAGCTTGGAGGACTGCGTGTTCTAGGGTGCGGGTTGCGGCGGGCATGGCTACGGGTTGTATTTGGAGGTGTTGGGATTGCACAACTGTTTTAACGGCGCGGAGATTACGGCTAAGAAGAAGAGGTAAGGAGAGCTTTAGATAGGGGAATCTCTAGTGCGAGATGTAGAGTGTAGATGAGTCTGTGAAGTGGTTGATCACGTGATTGGTATGGCTCCGACAACGGGTACCTTGCAACTTTCTTGTCAGCACGACAGAGTGTGTTGCGCGACGACGGATATTTAATGCGAGGCAGAAACGTGGAAAAAGCAAGAAGGAAAAAATCCGGAGAAAGTAAGCAGACCAAACCACCGTTTTGACCTTTTCCCCCTACTCTTCGGCTCTCCGCGATCGTCTCCGCATTTCTCGTACAACGCCAGTCGTGCGCATCCGCACGGGAAAGGGGGAGGTGTCGAATCCGTTCCCATCATATCCCGATCCTAGCACGCAAAATATGTGATCGGGGGATTGGGGATTGGACGAAGCAACGTCAAAGTCCGAGTGGCGGACCCTATACAGTGCACACGTGTTTTTTTGGCCCGAAATTTGCAACAAACACCCAAAGAATGAAAAGAAGATAGTTTTTTTACCTTTCTAGAGCTGCACAACCCCGAGTCTCTGGTAGTCGCAAATGCATCCTCGAAGCGGAAATATATCGCTTTCTTCTCAGCGAGTTGTGTGAAGCGCTTGTTCGGCAGAGAATGTGTGTGTTTTGATCGGGAGAGAACGGGATGGGTTGGGTTGTGATAGGGTAGACGGCGTGGTGAACGCGTAGATCAGGGTCGCTTATCTTGGGGAGAGATGGGTGAGTGTGGCACCGGTGGGATGGATCAAAACGCGGGGTAAGGAGCGAGTGCGCCGAAGATCATTGCACTGGCATCGGTGGTGTGATTCGAGGTACAGCATCGACACGGAGACTGTGGATACGCATCCTCGATGTTGACAAAAGTATCGTGTCGTTAGAATACCGCGGAGAGAAGTAAGGGGGCAGGGAAACAAGGTACGTACCGTTAGTTTGACAACTGACACATGAGCCACGGCCGCATATCCCCAATCAGCCTGCAAACGCCATACGTACTCGCCATACCCGAGCCCACAAGCAAACCCGTTTCTCGTCTTCCCTCCCCAAAACCGTAATCCAGGCACCCATCAGCACCATTTAACAGTGGCGTGACCAACCCATCCTATACCCCCCCTCTCCCATCATCAAGGCCAAGTCCGAAATGTCGCCACCCGCCCGATAACCCTCGTGATTCGGACCTCGATGCCCTGCAAAAGACTCCGAGGGCCCCGTTTTGTCATCAGCAGGAAAAACCCCCGAGGAACGAGTGACGACAGGGAAGGGATGAAGCGACAAGTGTACATTTACGACGATAAGCGAGATTTGGGCTAGATAGGGTATGTTAGGTGTATTCCGCTCTGTTTTTATATGAAAGTTAGATTGAGGCAATGTAGTGGAAGGCTGGTGGCCCGCTGAATCCGTCCGCATGTCACGTGCAGGTGATGGTGTGTGGTGCTTCGTTTTGGGAACGATATGCTATGATAAGTGTTTATGACTTGAAGTGTTGGGTTGTGTGCCAGTAGCATTGTATGAAAAATGGAGGTGTGATGCTTGCAAAGATGTTGGAGTTGAGGCCGCTTGTCGGATTCGTGTGATGTCTGTGGCACTCTCTGCAACAGAGTTCAGTATCAGTTGTTGAGTGCGCTTTGAAACGGTCCGACTTAACTTTGAGCCTACGTTGCAGTTGTAAGAATACATATCGATCCTACCTGCCGTGTTGGGTAGATCGAACGACACTTAGGGTAGATCACGTTACAGCATGATCTGATATCAGCTTCATATCCCAATATTTAGTGTCCTTGGGCATGTGCGTGATAACCTTTCAGATTTGCCCACGGTGGAAGGCAAATCCACCAGGGGCGTCGAGAATCCATCTGACAGCTCATTCAGTTCAGTCACAAGGCTACATGGTTAATCACAGTTTCCCGGCTGGTCTCATGACAAGACGGCAGAAGTCTCATGGCGAGTGGTTTTCAATTATCCCGACTGTGTATCTGACGAGACTGGGTAGACATCCTGTGCCGTTCTATCGCTATCGCCACTCAATCAGGACCGAATCGTAATAAAGCATGCCCAACAAGAAAAGGAGACAAGCCGGATGAGGATAATGCCGCAAGCAGCTGACACCCGAGCTGCAAGATCAAGGAAAAAGCGACTTCGATGAGACACTTGCTCAAGGTGCTCAGTCTCGATGGTGTCAAACAATCACGTCCTGGCGAGATCGCGGTGAGGTGATGAGAAGTCTTCAGGCAATGCTCCATCGTCCAGACCCATACTTGAGTCGTACGAACCGCAGGCGAGCATACCGCATCGCCTCCCACCGAATCAAAATCGAGCCATGCCTGCACTGCCTTATCTGGCAAAAGCGACACGCCACTATTGCCCTCAAGCCGGTTAAACAGGAACCCAAGAGTAAGAGTTCAAGTCGGTTAGCAAGCGTGGCCTGCTGGGCACACCACATCGAAGCCATTGGAACCGAGTCCCAAGACACGGGATATGTTCTGCATAATCTATTTTGCCACCCGTCGGTATTGGGGTTCCACAGCATGCAGAAAAACGTGGGACTGGGATGTGTCCTTCTCGTCGCAAAACGTGGAAAGTGGCGCGAGGAAGTCTGATCAGAAACCGGAAGTCGTGCCTGGAAGAGATATGGAAAAGAGAGGAATCAATACTGAATCCCCTTGTTTAATAATAAATCTCCACACCTGGTCCCTGTCTTCTGCACGTCGCAGTTGCCTTTCTTGTCATTGTATCATTTCGTGATTTTGATATTTCTTTTCTTCTACCTTCGTTCCTATACTATGGTAATGCATTATATTACCATGTCTCCACAGCCCCGGATATGCCCCGTGCGCTTTTCCCTTTCTTCTCTTTCCTCCCGAAACCTTAAATCTTTTCGTAGTTGCCGTGTTTCCGGACAGAGATGCTGATACAGGGCTCGTTTTGTTCGTTAGCTATACTTTCCCAAAATAGCCTTTTTGTGTGCAACCTCAGAGACAATGCAACATGGTATGTTTGAAGCAGTGCGATTTTACACGTCGTAAGATGGAATTCATGGGACAAAAAATGGTCCGGTAGTTCCCAGCGACCGTATGGTGATCTGTTGTGGTCGAGTAGTTGGCACAGGCTAATCTCCAGGTCCGCCCACACACACCATGTCGATGGGTGTGGAGCCGCCTGATCTTGGCGTGGAACTGGGGTGCAGTAGTCTGGATGACGGCCTCGTATAGTCTACCTACGTACAGTAGCCTAGTGTCGACAGTGCTTCTGAACCTTCCCAAACGAGCTGGATATCCGGTTAACGTGGTGGAGGACTAAAGGCAGTCTCCAAGCCCGCCCTGTGCGATTCTGCACAATTGACAATGGCCATAGGATTTGTTGTCGTATCGGCCCAGTTTGGATGTATCCTTTTCTCCGCCGAGTTGCGCGATATGTTCCAGAACCTTTTCCCCATGCGCTCACCCACATGTCGACCCACTTCAGCACTCCACGTCTCTCCTCCGCTAAAGATATCCACCGCGCTTGGCATGTCGTAGTGGAAGCGGTAGAAGTGTCGGCTCCTATATCTCTTGGCAGGACGTGTTCAACCGGTGGTAAACTGAAAGATTGCCGAGATTTCCCGCCTACAGCCTTCTGTGTCCCGTCACGTGCGACACCACCCCTGATCGATTCATCGTGTATGCATGTCTAGCCCATTTGAGCTTCTTCTTGGGCTGCAAAAGGGTACAGGGAGTGTGGGATACGGTGTCTGCACTTATTTCTGTGGCGTTTCTTTATATTAACGTCCTTGAAACCGGGTTCAGACAGCGCGTAAAACCCGGGTAGAGCGATGTTTTTTAATTGTTTTATGCAGATTTACACAAGGGCTACAGATCTTTTTGATCACCCCGTGGTGGCCGTTGCTACCGAGATGGGATGCCGATCGGTACATGGTCCTGATGTGTCTCGACTTGGTCATTGTGGCCGCCGCTTGGGGCGAGCTTGTTGAAGTAAGAGGCTCTAACCCACCACCAATGTGTACACCATCACGAATAGAGACAGCACGCGAGACGAGGCCTCATGACCCTCAGTGTCATTTCATCCTGTGATTCAGGCTCAAATATTACTCGGCGTAGAGATATAAGTTGATAGCTGCTCCCAGTCAGTACCATCACTGCATCCAACACAGATCAGCAACACTCAGCACAAGATGGTTTCCTTCAAGTCCCTGCTTCTCGCCGCTGTGGCCACCACCAGCGTCCTCGCTGCTCCCTTCGACTTCCTTCGTGAGCGCGACGATGCCAACGCGACTGCTCTCCTTGAGAAGCGTCAGTCTACTCCCAGCTCCGAGGGATATCACAACGGATACTTCTACTCGTGGTGGACTGATGGCGGTGGCTCTGCCCAGTACACCATGGGTGAGGGTAGCAGGTACTCCGTGACCTGGAGGAACACGGGCAACTTTGTTGGTGGCAAGGGATGGAACCCCGGAAACGGCCGGTACGCTGCGAAGACTGGTTGGTGGTGAGGATTTTGCTAATGCAACTTCGTAGTGTCATCAACTATGGCGGAGCCTTCAACCCCCAGGGTAACGGCTACCTCGCTGTGTACGGCTGGACCCGCAACCCGCTTGTCGAGTACTACGTAATTGAATCCTACGGAACCTACAACCCCAGCAGTGGAGCCCAGGTCAAGGGAAGCTTCCAGACTGATGGCGGTACTTACAACGTTGCCGTCTCCACCCGTGTCAACCAGCCCTCCATTGACGGAACAAGGACCTTTCAGCAGTACTGGTAAGTCACCCTGATGTTTGATTCGACAAAAGTGTAGATTTCTGACTATTACGATAGGTCTGTCCGCACCCAGAAGCGTGTCGGTGGAAGTGTGAACATGCAGAACCACTTCAACGCTTGGTCTCGCTATGGCTTGAACCTGGGTCAACACTACTACCAGATCGTCGCCACTGAGGGTTACCAGTCTTCTGGAAGCTCTGACATCTACGTGCAGACCCAGTAGAGGAGTTGTTGTCTATAAAGCGAGCAACTAGCAGACGAGATTAGACAAGAATAGTGCCTCGGATAGTTGTGCGCAGATCGGAGAAAGAGCGATGTGGGTGCGATTTCCTGTACATAGAAACATGTCGATTTACTCGCTATGAAATCTTTCGTTCCTGAATTTGTTCTTTTTGCAGTAGCTGAGCATTGCGTCGTGGGTCAGCAAATACAGCTAGAATCTAGGTGAGGTACAAAACAAAAAATCATGAAGTAGCTGGCGTGATGACAGCGCGATAGCCCTTTGCCCCTACGGGCGCGCTAATGTGTTGATTTTACCGGGGTGCCTTGACCATCGTTTTGTGTGCAACTGACTCTTGTAGGCTTATGTTACAGACAGGCATGGTCTTGTAGCTATCATATGCTGGTGTGGGTTGGACGTAGCTAACACATGTATGCTGACCGACCGAGAGGTTTTCTCTTCTCATCTACCAACAAGCAACCGCATACTGCTCTTGCTCGACGACTTTACATTTTGTTGAAGACATTCGTTCCGGTCATATACTGCTCCGTGCCCTCTCTCATCCTGCCTTCCGTCTCCATGTCATAACTGTCCTCGGTGACAATCAACTCGTCAGTCAATCCTTCCAGCAGTACGCTGTTTTGCGCCTCCGCCTCAGCCATGAGGTCAAAGCTTTCTCCAGACTCACTGTCGGCCTTTTCAAAAACGTCAAGACCACCATCGAACCAACGTGCCTGTTCCCCGATCCAGTCAACACCGCCTGTACGGCGACCTCGGCGTAAGACCTCCTTCTCTTCAAGAGGCAACAAGGGCAGATCAGCCTTGGGCGGCAGAATGGTGCGGCGGTGCCAAGCACCGAGAAACATGCCTTCAGGATCAACTTCGTTGCGGACACGATTGTATTCATCGAGGTCGTCACCATACACTGACGAGAGATAGGCGTAATCGACGGATTGAAAGTTCTTTGCCCAATGAGGTCGGCCATTGTACTCTTTCATCAAGTGCTCAAAAGCTTCATAATAGCGTTCTCTGCAAGGGGGATCCTGGCCATAGGGACGATACAGCGTGGCATTGAGATACAGGGAGGGTGTATGGGCGTAAGAGGTGTCAAGGTATGGGCGCGGCTCGCGGTTCACAGTGTTTGCGAGACGGACTTCAATGGGAGAGTGGACGTATAGACCTTTGGTGCTGAATGGGAGACCGGAGGATTTCTCGTCGCCATGAAGCCAGTTTGTGATACGAGTCAAAGCCTCTGGGCCTTTCTCGAGAGGAATGCTCCATTCGTTGACGAACTGAGAGTAGAGACAGTTCATGAGGAGTTCCGTACGTTGTTCGCCGACGGCAGAGATGACAGCCCCATCTTTGAAACCGTATTGCATGCCGAACACGAACCACTCTACCCAGGGCAGGAAACGTGGGACGTATTGTGATATCCAGAGTAGGATATGATAGGTATGATAGCCAACACTACCGCCGTACCAGTTGTATTCAGGTGCCCGGTGCGCTTTTCTGGTCTTATCTGCACGCCATACAACCGCACGCTTCATATACGGTAGCCACCATACTCTGACGAATTCATTGGAAGTCCACAGGCCGTTGTTCCAGTCTGCCAGGACATCTTCAATAGGTCGGATGGTCTGCACCCATTCAACGTTGTTCGCCTCCACCATCTGGAATTCAATCTCGACAATTATACCCAACGCACCCAAGGATACCAATGCAGCTCGGAAGAGGTCGGGAGATTTTTGAGGAGAACAACGGACAGCCTGGCCATTGGCCAGTACTATGCGCAAACTTCGAACGCGGTCTGAGAGTAGTCCGTGGCTATATGAGCTACCATGTGTCGCTGTGCCAATGGCTCCGGCTAGAGATTGAACGTCGATAGAGCCCAAGTTTGGCATGGTCAACCCATAGGATTTTGCCTGCAGATTCAAATTGTGCATGCGTATTCCAGCCTGAACTGTCATTGTTTTGCGCTCCTTGTCGACCTTCAAAACCTGGTTGAAGTCATCAAGATTGATCATCCATGATGAAGTACATGTTAGATCCGAAGGCGAATGTCCACATCCAACGGTGACAACCCGTCTCCGCATGCGACGTGCGAGATTGACGACTTTTTGGACCTCCTCGAGACTCTGGGGACGGATATAGAGCTCGGGCCGCGAGTGGAAGGTTCGGGCCCATGTGTGGTGCATGTGGGAGTGGGATGCGCGGAAAGGGACGCCGGGATCGGTACGGTCGAGCTCTATGGAGAGACGCTGTGGCATCATGACGCCTGGTACACCGCCAGCAGGAGGCGGGTGCGCCATGTTGGTGGTGGTCAAGAAGATAAACTCATGAGATACGATGGTGGCGTGCAGTAGACAGAGTCGAAATCGAAAGACTAGTAGATGGCGTTAGCGCGACCCCGCCATGCAGGAACATGCCAAGACATGGTCTGAAAGTACTACAAGTATGTGTGCGCTGTACGCCCTAATCCCGAGCGCAGAACACCTTCAGCACGGCAATACCATGAGGCTGTTTCTTACAAATTCAGCTCTTGCGAGCTGGAATACCAGACGGCGTCTTGTTGATCGGCTTTTATAGCGGCTCTGGCTGAGAGTTTGCATCTTGCATGACCGATTCGTTATATCCTGCTGCAAACGATATCAAGAGCAGATTGGTACAAGGAGTGTTACATGTCGCTCGCACTGTGTATGTACAATACATTTCATGTCAGATGCAGCGAATTGAGGACGATTGCCCCGCCGCTGGCCAATCATCACGTGATGGGCTTTCCGGAATTTAGCGCGTTTGTAGCGCGTCGCCAACAGCGGGGCCACTGCACTGCCAGCCCGACATCACCCTGTGGTTTAGACTTTGCCGTCTGTCCTTTGGTTCAGCCTCGAGTATCTACGGTGGGATCCGAGATCAAGCAGACCATCATTTTGACTCGGTAGCCTATCAGCAGTCAATCTACGTCCCTTCGATCATGCAAGGCCAATACGCAATATTCAAACCAGGAACGCGTTTGTTCAAGGTATGATCGCCTCCGGTTGGATGATGTTCGTCGGGGAGAAAAAGACAGTTTGTTTTCTAAGCTGGAAACATAACATTATACCTACTGCTGTCTTACAAAAACACAAAACGCATATAATCAAACGAAACTCGAATGTTCAAATGCCTTATATAACTCGCATATCACTGTTGTATATCGACAGGACAGCAAATGGGTATGCTGAGGACTTCGGATTTTTGCCTCATACTTTTTTTCTATTGCTATGCGAAAGTAATAGCATTTCCATCTCACAGTTCCTCCCTCCACTCCCAGGGTTGTTAGAATGCTGTATAACGCCATACAGCATGTCAAGGGTCAGTTCATTCTAAGGTACCGAGGAGTGGTCGCTGCCTTCTGTCAGTTTCACAGGTGCAATCTCTCAGAGTGAAAGAGGGCAAACTTGCCTTACCTACTCTTGCACGATACCAGCAAACGCCAGACATAGCAGTCGATCCCTGTCACTGATCCCAGTGGCAACGCGCGGACTCCGAAAAACTTGATCTATCTACCAATCATCACATGCATAGACGTGGAAAACCGGACACTCGCACAGCAAGTCTGAGACGAGTTTCTCAGGAGCTGAGCCACCTGGACGAGGGGGATTGACCGCGTGATATGAATATCCGCATGAGTACACTTACTCTCACCTGGTCGTGCCTGTCTGACACCCAACCTTCACTCTCACTTTCACTCGCTAGCGGCTTTCAGCCCACTTTCATACCAACATTTATGACCCCTCCCAAATTTCTTCCACAACTTCTTCCAACACACTGATCAGCTTCTTCTCTGGAAACTGATTGACTCTTCTTTTCCCCCTTCAACCCCACTCCACCGCTAAGCGGTCATTACGATGCGTCTTCTTATCATCGCCCTACTTGCACTGCTGGTGAGTTGCTTCGCTGACAGCTCTCATTCCATGATCGGCCGTGATGCTCCAAAGTGTAATGCATTACAACCCTGTATAGACGGTGCTTGCTGCAATAGTGACGGTGTGTATCTCTTACCGAGACCTTGCGTACCGTACTGACGAAGCTTAGGTTATTGTGACCCTCATACTGCAAAGCGACGCATCACATACTATGTAGTCTCAAACATCCGCCGACGCGCCTGTGAGAAGATCTGGCCTGCCCGCCTGAACACAACAGGTTTCACTCACATTTTCCTCGGTTTCGCTGTCTTTGACCCGAAGAATTTCACGGTTAGCATGGAGCACCCCGATGATGGAGAAATTTACAAACAGTTTCTCCATTTACCTGGCAATGTTCGAAAAGGATTGGTAAGTGCGTACTCAAAGCTTTTCCAAGGTGCGATAATTGACCTAATTACAGGCTATCGGCGGCTGGGAAATGTCCAGCGAGGGACCAACATGCACTGCCTGGTCTGACATGTCGAGCACCAAATCCAACCGCAAGGCTTTCATCGACTCTCTCAAACAGTTTCTCGACACTTGGAAGTTCACTGGCATTGAGATCCATTGGGAGTGGCCTGGTGCGTCGAATCGCGGTGGTAACCCAGCCGATACTCAAAATCAGGTCGACCTGGTTTACGAGCTACACGAATACCTCGGAAAGGATTTCACAATCTCCGTTGTTCTTCCGGCCCAAAAGGAGTATCTGGAGAACATGGCCCCGCTGAAGATGCAAAACGTCGTTGATTGGTTCACGATCCTCACCTATGACCTTCATGGGCCTTGGGATGCCTTTACCAACCGTTTAGGACCCAAGATCAAGCCACACACTGATCTTGCCGAAATCCATTCCGCTCTGAACTTGCTCTCATCCGCCAGTCTCGACTCTGCAAAAGTCAACATGGGTATTGCGAATTATGGACGTGGATTTACTGTCGCCAATCAGACTTGCAAGTACTATGGCTGTGAGTTCACTGGCCCAAGCAAAGCTGGTAGCTGTACAAAGGAAGACGGTCTTATTAGCGCCTGTGAGATCTCCAGGATCATTCGGGAAAAGAACTTGACACCTCGGGTCATCTACGGCGGTGCCGGTGTCAAAGAAATTTCGTGGGATGATCAGTGGATTGGATACGACGACAATGATACACTCGCGATGAAGCTGGCACTCGCAAATAAGCGTTGTCTCGGAGGCACTTCTCTTTGGGCTATTGAGCACGAATACTGTGATGGGAGAGCTGGCGGGCCAGAAGCGTCCCAAAATCCAGTTCAACCTAGTCTGCCGCCGTCATCCGCTCAGCCCGGCTTGTCATCTTCTATTCCACCAGGTGCATTTACTCAACCTGATCTACCACCTTCTGTTACGTCTCCTGTTCAGCCAGGTTCAACAGCTTCTACTCCATCTGGCGCTCCATCCTCCATTCAGCCCAGCATCCCGTCGTCTGCTACAACTTCTCTCGCGTCTCTTACTCCATCCGGCTCCTCGTTCTCTGCTCCACTAGGCTCATCCTCTCAACCTGCTCCGCCTACCATTAAGTCGTCATTTCAGCCTGAACTGCTGTTTCCTAGTTCACTAGGCTCATTCGCCCAACCCAGCCTCACATCTTCTGCTTTGACTGGCTTCCCATCTTCTGCTCCATCTGGTGTTCCGTTTCCTGTTGAGCCTGGCATTCCGCCTTCCGCTTCACTTAGCCTTCCGTCGTCTGCTCCAACAGCGTCCGCGAATCCTGCCCCACCCTCTTTACAATCATCGATTGCCTCCACACAGGGTCCAATTGTCCCTCAGCCACCCAACAGCTCGATTGGCCAGAACTCTTCTTCTGCAGTGCCTTCTGCTTCTGGACATCCTTCATCGCAAGGATCTCCTACCCCATCTTCCGCTGTTTGGGGCAGCCAACCAAAATCTAGAACCACATTGAGCCATTTTGATGTATCGTCGTCAGTGCAGATACCAGGGCCAACATATCTATCGCCATCATCATCCCCGGCTCCATCCCCAGCTCCAGCTCCATCTTCAGCTCCTACTCCGTCGTTGTCTCCATTACCGTTGCCGTTGTCATCTCTATCGGCATCGCTACCTCAGAGTTGGCCTCCATCCCAGCCTGGATCACATTCAAATCCATGGACAGAGACTGGATCTACTACGATGGGAAGCTCTAGTGTGTTTTCTTCTGAACCTTGGAGTTTTATCACTTCAACGGCCAGCATATCGGCCCCAAGCCCCTCGCATTCGAGCTCATCTGCTGCTGGGTCTTCAGTCACCGCCATCATCCCTGTCGTTTCCTCTCCTGTTGGATCTTCCGCTGTTCCTTCAAGTAGCTCTACAGAGTCCTCTGTCACTACAATCATCCCTGTTGCTCCCATCCTTCCAAGTGGAGCTACGTCTTCAGCAACGCCCACCACTCAAATTGGGCCGTCGTCAGCTGCGGGTAGTTCGTCGGCAGGTTTCTCAAGTGGTTCGAGCCAGGTCCCATCATGGATCCCTTTTCCCTCTCGCAGTTCGGAAGCACCGTCGCCTCCCTATAGCGGCTCGAGCCTGGTTATTTCCTCTTCCCCTCCAGGAAGCTCACCAATGCACTCTTCCGGTGGCGAAACGGCCAACCGTCCTTCGACTTTCGCTCAGGGTAGCAACACACCGGCTGGGATCGCTGTCCCATCCAAAGCTAGTACTGCTCCGCCGGTTGTTATCGTCAGTTCCACTTCCAGCGCCACTAATCCGTCGCCTACTGCCACAGGATGTCCCAATGAGTGCCGGAACTTGGACTGGTGCAAAATCTTCTGCGTAGGCTGGATTTTCCCGAGGCCTATCGACGTGCAACCGCCTCGTGAATGCCTGCTCCCTGAGAACATCAACTGGTGTCGGGTTTGGTGGTGGGGTTTCCCAGGAAACATTGAACACCATGACGGCGATCCGGACTCGCATTCGGACAGTGATCCAGATTGTAAGCCAAAAGATTGCGTTGCGGAATGTGCAGTGTGGCGTACCGTTACATTTTTCATGTTCAAGCGGCCCGTCTGCCCATGTGTCCCCAAAAAGTGCGACAAGGGTGGTGAGAGCGACAGTGCCAGCGGCAGCGACCGCGACGACCCCAAGGTCAAGCCTAAGCCAACATCTCGTCCGAAGGAGAAGGATCCAAAGTGCAAGCTCTTTGGTTGTGGTTGCGGCTGGATGGGCCTTTCTTTTGGACCTGGATGCCCTGGACTGGAGGTCGAAATCACTTCTCCCTGCGGTCTTTTCGGCTGTAACCCTTGTGTTTTCTTCGGGTGCCCTGGTACACAGCCATCAGGTATCATCGGTTACGACGGTTACTGTCCAGGAGGAGGATGCGAACCTTGTCCTCCGGAACTTTGCAGCCGCCCTGGCTGTACTGTCTCTGGTGGTTGTGGACCCAAGCCTGGACCAGCACCGACGAAGCCACCGAATCGCCCTGATCCGGAAGACTGCGACGACAGTAAGAGGACGCTCGTCACTGAACGTTTCGTGTGGTGTACTGAGGGATTCAATGTCTCTGCCCTTCCATCGAGCCTTCGAGGAACCTCTTCTACAATGGCTTCTTCGCTCTGCTTGCCCATGATCGATGCCACAGTGACCGTGTGTGGTGGTGCTATGCCTGGATTTGACACGACAACTACAAAGACAGGTACCAAAACGGTCAGTTCAAATGGCCCTGCCTGCACTCGAGCTCCATTGTCGCTGGATGACGACGAGGGTGACAACAACCCAAACGACCCGTTCCACACGTCTAAAACCTTCGCTAGCAACACGACTAGCATGGTTCCTTCCAAAACTTCGTTCTCATCGCCCACTACAACCAAGACCTGGTTCGCGCCGCCTTTACCCAGCCTTGGCCCTATGAACAAGTTCGGACACTGGAAGGTAAGGATCAACCAGTACATGTTCAACGACTATTCCGAGGTCAACTGGAAGCTGT
Source organism: Bipolaris gigantea (assembly GCA_030558545.1). Classification (NCBI taxonomy): domain Eukaryota; kingdom Fungi; phylum Ascomycota; class Dothideomycetes; order Pleosporales; family Pleosporaceae; genus Bipolaris; species Bipolaris gigantea. The sequence continues at coordinate 37,329 of JALPSE010000138.1, read as the reverse complement.
ACGACCCCAACGGGAACCATGCTGGTGAGCACAACGTCCACGGTAACGGCATGAAGGAGATGAAGGACTATATTCAGTCGGTCAATCGTCCCTTGGAACACATGATGCCCTTCGGTGTTGACATGACTGTCTTGAATCCACACGATGTCAATAAGTGTGTTGTGAACTTCTCTATCAGAAAAGACATGGCAGGCTGCAAAAGCATGCACGGAGGTGTATGCAGACCCCACATGACTACTGAGACTTTTACTGAAAGCGAGCCATTCATGGTCTCGGTGTGTAATTCAGAATGTGGTTGGCTGAATCTCAAGTCACTTCTAGAGCCGTCGGATTTGTGGTGTCAGGACCTGAATGATGCGGACTGGGAGCCAATGGCGAACGGATGGAAGCGGATCTTCGAGTGCGGTTGGAAGGGTTTTTGATGGCGACATGAAGGAATGAGGTCTTCCAAGTACTGTGCATGTACTGCTCTAAAGAGTAGATGGTTTGATATAGCGGCCTCATGGAGTTGATCTATAACAGCACAATGCTGATACTCTAGATAAATGAATAGTTGATTCTACTACAGACATCCTCGTTTGCACGTTCAGTCGCAATGTCCTGCACGATCCTCATACTTGCGTGCTATATCGCGAGCCACACCCCTTTTCTCCTTTTCATCCCCCTTCAGAATTCTGGTGTTTGATAAATCCCCTTGCTGTACCTCAAGTCATTGTCATCGTCACTAGCTTTGCACTAGCACCTACACACCACAGTCGTGCCAGAGTCTGATGCATGATTCAAAGCTCACCACTATCTGCACATCAGGGCTCCGTTGAAGGGAAACGTAGCTCAATAAGTTTAGTGTCGACACTCTCCACTAGCCACCTTTTGCACGTTTCGCATGATGTTGTCAGAATCAGGCCAGTGTAATAGGGCTAAGAAACGCTTCTGAAAAATGTCACAACAACAAGAGAATTGCATCCATCCATCACCCTCACACCGCCCACCCCCTCTCCCTCGCAACCTCCCACGCCGCATCATCATCCACTTCAGCAAAAACCCTCATCTCCTTCTCCACCAGTACCCTAACAACCCTCCACTTCTCCTCATCTCCAAAAAGCCCCTTGGCCTCCCCAAAAGCAAGCATAGCAACCTCCTTACACCAAGGCAAACTCCTGAGCCCCGCATAAAGCGCATCTTTGACCCTCTGTCTCGCTTCCTCGAGCCGAATCTCCGCCTTACTTTTTTTCCCATCTCGCCGTGGTTTCCTACCCACCAACTGTCTCGAATTCTGCAGACGCCGCAGCTGGGAAATTTCAAAGTTGATGTAAGATTTCCATAGCGCAGGACAATGCTTCCCGCTCCCTTCCACCGCGCGTTGATACAGCGCGCGCATGGAATGCTGCGTTGAGCCTGCAATTTCTCCCCTTCGCATCTCATAGTGAATCGCAAACGCCCAGCCTGCGATGCTGCGTTCTTCGGTGCGCTGGAGCGCGGCATGCATCACGCCACGGACGCGGTCGTCGATTGCGAAGCGGGATTCGTTTGCGGCGTAGAGGGAAAGCAAGATGGTGTTGTCTGGGAAGCGGGCGAGGAGGGGTTCGAGGGTTGAGCGGGTGAGTGCGGGTTTGACGATGGGGGCGTGGGTGGTGTGGAGGGTGAGGAGCCGGGATATGGATTGGGCGTGGAGTTCGGCGGAGGGGGAGGAAGTGGCGGCATGGGAGGCGAACCAGAGGGAGAGGTGGGAGTGCAGGGCTAGGGCGAGAGAGGCAGAGTAGGAGTTTGTTAGGTAAAGGAGGAGGGCGGAGAGGGAGGTGCTAAGGATTGCGGTGGCGTGGTTTTGGACGAGTAGAGCTTGTTCGCTGATTTCGGCGAGTTGTGTACGAATCCTTTCTACGAGAGTCTCGTCGGGTTGCGATTGTGCAGTTTCGGCGGGAGGGTTACCGTGCGGCGAGACGAGTCGCCATAGTGCAGTGTTTCTCTCTCCTCTGCGAAGAGCGTCCCAGACCCAGCTTTCTAGTAGTTCCAGTACTTGAGGAGTCAAGTTTTCTGAATTGCCAGCTCGCATGGCAAGCACCATGCGGAATATCTGATCTGCTTTGTCTGAATTTCCAAGCCGAGATTCAACCAGTCCGTAAGCATTGTACAAACACAAGCTTGATGGCCGAGCCTTCAGCAGTCGCTTTGCTGTTTTGAAAGCCTCATTGGGGTAGTGTCGAAATTCAAACGCAAGAAGATACTCCCCAAGAACATCGTCGCTCGACGGATCTGAGGCTACGAGCTTGAGTAGTCGTCTGATAAAATCAGCGTCTAGTCCGATGCTACTGGTAGAAAGACTTTGGTCGAACAACAGCTCAGTTGTCATCTGGAAACTTTTCGATGGGCAATTCGAGAATTGCTTGAGCGTTTCAACAAAGCGAGAAGATCCATCCCCGTTGAGGGGAGGTGATGGCCAATGGCGTTGCAGAAAAGGATCGGACCACCAGCTTTGCTGATGTCTGCCCGGCTTTGGTAGAGGAGGTAGTCCGCAAAAGCATAGAAATGCCTCCACGAGTAGTCTTGCCGGTATATTTTCGGGAACAAGCTTAAGGTATGGTGCTATGTCATCGAAGAGAATGGTATGAAAAGCATCGTCCTCTGCTATATCGTCAGACGTGCGACCTGGTATGACGAGTCGTCTTGTCGCTTCCGTTTCGCGTTTTTCGAAATCTTCAAAGAACGAGTCTGACGAGTCTTTCTCCAACAAGGGGGCAAACTCAAGCGATGTAGGCTCGTCTTCTGGACTGTACTGCTTCCAGCCTTTGGCTTGTGGTTCGCCAATACGTGCTACCTCGCTATCCCAGAACATCTCAAACGCTTCAATAGTCGCATTCTCTGCGGGCCGCAGAATGCGGAATTCGAGCAAAGCTTGCCAAATCGCTACCGAGAGCTCCTGGTATCCGGCGTCATACGTCATGGATGTAAGGCGCAGTAGTATGTGCAGCGTGCTCGTAGGTGGAATTTTTTGTGGGCTTGCACTGAGCGTTTCGATGCACTTGAAGAAGATAGCCCGGCAATCTTCGTACTTGAAAGTTGTGAATCGCGACTGTACAAAGTCAAGATACATCATCCAGAGGTCAATGTTTTCTGGATGTTTTGCGAGGACGTCCTTCCATTTACTGGCGAGCTTGGCACCGTCCCATGCTCTTTCAGCCTCTTTCAAGAGCCCCTCGTAGAGTTTTACCTGGCTCTCGGGGTATTTACTAGTCTTCTTAAGGGCTTGCCCGTATATGTCGATGCGAATGTCAGCAAGATGGGCTTTGTCAGAGACTGTCAACTCAGCAGATGGCCGTTCAAGCTTCAGCATGGCCTCCTGATGAGCAATCAGCGCCAGCCACCCTGAGACATCTTCAGGGTGCTCTTTAGTATGCCGCGCCAGTTTCGAGTTGGTACGAGTGACTTCAGCATCAATTGTAATATCAATGTCAGACTCATATTGCGTATCTGGGTCCGCTGGCTCGGCAGGTTTTGGCTCCTCTATTCCTCGATAGTCAAATTCCGGTGTTCCTTCGTCATCATCCTCATCGTCATCATCACTATCATGGCGCTTTCTTTTGCCGGTTGTAGACAAGAGCACAAAGTCTTGGTTGAGATCTGAGGCATCGCCGCCAGCTTTTACTAAACGCAGCGCACGCTCACCTGACCGCTTTGTAGATTTGTCTGTAAGCAGACGCTGTTGACGTTGGCGTACGGCAGGCGACACATATATTTTCTTGTCCGTAGACAACTCTCGGTCAATTTTCTGCCGCAATGAGAGACCTAAAACGAATCCATGGCCATAGCGACGATAAGGTGGAATTTCATAACGGTTCAAGGTGCCATATCGTAACACGTCCGCATCTCCTCGGCGATCGCTGAAATAGGATTTGTTTGCAGACGCGTCTTTTTCTTTTGATTTCTGATCAGATTTGCCATGTTGTTGGGGTTCCTTGGATAGTTCCTGAGCAGGTTTGGGCTTGGGCCGGAAGCTCGCGAAACTCGAGGTGTTCGCGCTCATTGTAAGAGGCGATTGTCCGACAAAATTCTTCAATACTGAGAGACAATACAAGCCAATGTCATGATGCTCTTATTTGTAGGCACGATGAAGGGTGCGAGCGACGCAGCATGAGTCGGGTAATGGTGCTAATCTGATGACAGACTACAACTTCAACGCCAAACTCATTTCGATTTTCCTGGAAGAAACTGTGGATGCCGTGAACACCGGATAGCTGGGACGGAGGGCTGTGTGTAATCAAGGGCAGGTAGCACGTGTCTCGGGAGTCCGATGGCGCATATGGCTGAAGCGGCCCACCGTAAAAACCCACTAGCGTGAAATCTTGCAAATGGTCCGTCTCGAAATTTTGAATGCGCATCACCATCCTCTAGCTTTCCCACCCAACCCGCCACGACAACTTCCACGCTGTCCCGCGGCGTCTTATGGCTTCTGGGATCTCCGAACACAAAATTTGATATCTTGTGCGACACGAAGATATCCCGAAAATGGCGACGACGCTTCAGAAACAGCTCGCGACCATCGCGGCCTCGAGCACCCACCAGCTCGACCTGCGCGCCCAGAAGGCGGCACATGGCAAATCGCTGCTATTCGATCCTAAGATCGCCGCATCACAGTCATTTGAAAATGTCTATTTAATATGCTACGAGGGCTACCGGGAGTTGTGCGCGCTGGATTGGAGGTTTTTGCGCTTCTCCAAAAGTCTATTCAGCGAGCAGAGTAAAGCCGAAGACCGCACCCAGATGACCAAGGATGAGAACTCCAAGCTTGACATTGTGCTTGAAGCCTTCATCATGCTGGTCGGTCCCCGATTGCTGCTCAAGCCAGCAGAGAAGGCGCTTGAGTGGCTTGTGAGGCGATTCCGGTACGTTAAATAGCATCATCTCGCCTGCACAAGCTTGCGCTGTTGGCACGGCTAATTTTCAAACAGCATCCATGAATATAACACCGAATGTCTTGTATTCACATACCTGCCTTACCATAACACACCCCAATTCCTCGCCTTGTTGTCCATTCTACCCCCGCAGCCATCGCACGCCATTCGCTTCCTCTTCCCCTACATCCAGGCCCCCACCAACGTACCCCAGCGGACCATTGCATATACGGCCATCAATACACCTCAATTCTTCAAGGCCTACCATGCATATGTTGCCAAGGTAGTGGAGGCAGGCCACCAGGCTGCTCACATGCTGTCCTTCTGGTCTGGAATCACTGTCGAGGCAATCTATGGCATACTAAGCAACTCAAACTCCGGCAAAAAGCACCTCCAAGACCAGAGCACTGAGAAGCTGGTTCTCGATCTACTTCCAGTTCTCAATAGCTGCATGCATGCCAAGCATGGAGCCGACACTGTACTAGCATGCTACGCTATCGTCATCATGTTGGTGAACCAGGCAAAGGTCGGAGACAAGGTTTTGGATGGGCTGATGGAGGCTGTGATTGCAGCTCATGACGAAACATCACTTCACTCCTGCCTGGGCTGCTTGGCAATCATCGCAAACGAGCGCTCAAAGGCACAGCTCCCGACAAAGGTTGCGAAAAAGCTCCTCAGAGTGCCGCAACTTGTGCAAAGACTCAAGAGTGTATCCGAGCAGTGTCAGGCCGAGCGGCTTGTGCTAGGCTGCGCACTCGGTGCGCTCGACGTCAGTTCAGAGGAAAACCATGCCATCTTCCATAAGCTTATCGCATCGGGTCTTATCAGCAAATCCCGCATTCAAATCGTGCTATCAGCCGTAGCCCAGCTTCTGCGCGATAGTGTGCCAGGCTCTGAAATGCATGGGGAGTTACTCCAGGTTACCACCAAACTAGTTGAATCGAAGGATCTGTCATCCATGCTGCAGGATGCAGCGAAGCAGAACAATGTCAATTTGGAATCCCTCGGACTGATCATTGGGCAAACTTCCGGGATTGAGGATATTCAAGAGATGGATTCTGATGAAGAGATGGTTGATATTGATGAGGCCACTGAGAAGCCTGTTGTAGAGGTGCCAGAGATCACAGTTGCCAGTTTCCTTGATACAGGATCAGAAAAGCAATTCGCTGAGGCTGCTCATGCTTTCGAACAGTCAGTATTGACCAAACAGGTCAAATCATTTCTTGCTTCCGATGCACTGCACCAGGGAGCTGCACTCCAGCAAACGCGCTACCTATCCTTCCTTGCTCGTGTCTGGACCAGTACCCGCCCGGTCGCCGTTCGTATCGCCGCTCTACGTGCTACCGCCTCGTCACTCGAGAAGTCGGAGGTTGCCCATACCCTGCAAAACCTTTTGCCGTACTTTGTCCACGCGCTCGCCGACCCATCTCCCCTCATTCGACGATCTGCTGCCGCTTGCATCCGTCTTTTGACGCGGAAGGCCTCTGCAAGATCAAAAGCTCAGTCGTGGGGCAAGTCTGATGTGTACGGCAACGCTTCTAAGAATATCTCGGAGCTGAAGCCTGAAGATGTTTACATCTTTATTGTCTCGATGCTCCAGCCGATGCTTGAGGAGTGCGTCATGGATGCACATTTCATCGTTCCTGCATTCCGAAGTGTTCTCGAGGGAACGCAGTCGCAGAACCAACATAAGCAAACTTTCAAATTGCAAACACGAACGGCCATACTTAGCTTCTTTGCAAGTCACGCAGGCTGTACACCCTTGCTAAGAATCCGGCTTTGTCTGCTGCCAATGTTCAACATTCGTGGAAAGGTCTCCGATACGGTCCGCAACAACTCCGTGCTTCCATTGTTGAACGAATGGTCTAGCCTTCCAGTTGATGCTGTCACAAACCAGTGCAGCGGTGAAGCCATTTCTCTTGACGATGCTGAGCGCTCGCACCTGGCTGCAATAATACCGAGGGAGGCAAAGAGTGCCCAATTGTTGCAGGATATCATCTCTGGGACACTCAACAGAGAGCGAGAAGTGTTGGCAGTGGCTGCTTTCGGTCGAATTCAGGCTTCATGGTCTGCTTTCCGATCTGAATCTCGACACTCCCTTGCCCAATGCATGCTAGGCTTGGCTTTGGGCGAGAGCGACGACTCTTTCGGCAAGCTTTGCAGAGAACAATCTATAGAGATCCTACGCAACGTCAATCTCGACTCTGAAATCCTTGTTACTTTCCTGGACAGCGTTCCCTCGCCCACCGCGATGCCCGGAGGACCCCCAGCAGCGAAGCGGAGGCGGACTAGCCGAAGCGAAATGGCCCGGGTCGAACTCTCTTCTCAAGATGACGTTCAAAGGCATCTTCGAAGACTCACATTGGTACTCGAATTGGTCGAGGGATCTAACCCAGGACGGCATCCAGAGCTTTTCAAGAGCCTCTTCGGTATCTTTGCTGAAATGCAACCACTTAAGCAGCAGTCGGAATCTGAATTGGTGTACCTGCAGAGTATCATTCTCGGGTCATTAAGCCCAATTGTTAGGACACTCATGGAGATGCCAGACACTGCCGACTATCAGTCAGCAGTGCGCGCAGACCTTTTGATCGACTGCATCCGACACTCCTCTAGTCCGCAAGTGCAGAATAGCGCGCTACTATTGATTTCAAACCTTGCTTCATGGGTTCCTGATCTCATTCTGCACAACCTCATGCCTATCTTTACTTTCATCGGATCTACTCTGCTTCGACAGCACGATGACTACTCAGCTCAGGTCGTTGATAAGACAATCTCCCGAGTTGTACCGCAACTGGCTGCTTCGCTTCGCTCAAAGCACAGAGACTTCATTGCTGGGGTTTCTGACTTGCTGCTCAGTTTTACCGCGGCGTTCGAACATATTCCTCTACACAGGAGGATGAAGCTGTTTGCACAGTTGGCTCGCACATTGGGCCCCGAAGACTCTCTCCCGGCTATTGTTGCTCTACTTGCCGACCGCTACCATAGCAAGGAGCAACGAAGGTTCTGCGCAGACTTGTTGCTTTACTTCGATCCTGTCAACACCCTGGTCACTTTCAAGGGTTACCTTGATCTTCTCACCGATGCCACTGGACTGAAACCACAGGTCGCAGAAACACTCTTTGGACTGAAGGAAAAGGCAAAGGAGAGCAAGTTTGATTCAGGAATCCAAAGTCTGCTTACATGCTTGACCGATCTAGCTCTAGACGACAAGGTAAAAGCACACGTCACCCGAGCGTACCGAAAGAAAGACGACCCAGAAAGGCCACGAAGGATCTTTGCAGACATTATCGAAACCACCATCCAGCTTTCCAAGAAACTGGCATCAAACTCAAAGTCATACGCAGCATGCAGTCGTGTTCTCGCCAGTTGCTTGGATCTCTTGCCAACAACCGATCTCATCAAGTCTGCTGAGTTACTCCTTTCCAGCACAGACTCTCATGTGCAGGTCGCTGCAGTCAAGTCAGTCGAGCTTCGAGCGGGTACTGCCAAGCAGAATGATCGCAAGTCTGTAGACTCACTCATCTCCTTCTTGCCTAGCGTTCAGATACTTCTGCAACAGACATCTGAGGTGGATGCGAAGATGGTGTCGATCAGTTGCATCGATCGCATCATCGAGCGCTTCGGCAAGAAGGATGTATCTGCTGTATCCTCAGTGGCGCAAACTATTGCTGGCCCCGAATCGTTATCAAGCAGTGACGATAGAGTCCGCATCTTGTCTTTGATCTGTCTGACTTCTGTTATTGACGTTCTTGAGGACGAGGCCATCTCGCTACTGCCTACAATTGTTCCCACTGCGTTCGAATACCTGTCAAATGCGATTGATGAAGAGAAGGCTGGCCTTCACAACGCTGTGTTTACCCTACTCGCGAATATTGTCGATCGTCTGGGATACATGTTCTCGCGGGAGTATTTGGACAGTGCCTTGCGGTTGTCTCAACGTTCTGCTACTGCCGATTTGGAGGATGCTTGCGATGAAACCCGCGCTAGCTTCTACCAGAGTGTATCTCAGCATCTCAGTGGACAAGAAGTCTTTTCCTCTATCAAGGCAACATGGGCAAATGCTGCATCTCAAGGTTTCGACGCCTTGTTCGAACAGCTCCAGCTTCTGCAGTCCACAATCAATGCTCAGACCAAGGCCAAACTCGTCAAGGCTAGCTCGCCGCTATTCAGCTTTTTCCTGCAAGCATTCCGTATGCGGGACACTCTCCGCTCGGAGACTGAGGAGGAGATTGACGAGGAGGAGACTGAACAGCTCGAGGCCACGCTTATTGAATCAGTCATTGCGATGGTTCTCAAACTCAACGACGCCACATTCCGACCTTTCTTCGTGCAGCTTATAGATCAAGAAGGCCTATTACCCGCCAAGCCTCAACGCGCCATCACCTTCTACAAGTTCCTTGCGGCTTTCTTTGACAAATTCAAGGTATGCATCTACCCAAGCCTTAGTCTCTTACAACCACTAATTGTTACGCAGTCTCTTGTAACAAGCTACTCAAGCTACATAATCGAGCCCGCCGCCAAAATCCTCACCCATCTTGCCAAAAACGACACGGAAGTCTCGGCTCGCACCGCCGTCCTCTCAGCCCTCCAAAAGTCTTTCCAGCACGACCAAGACGGCTTCTGGCAAGCCCCCTCGCACTTCGGCACGATCATGCCACCTCTCCTTTCCCTTCTCTCCCTCCCTTCAGCCTCATCGTCCACCCCAGAGAACAACACCAACAACGTTATCCCCACCATCACCGACCTCGCCGCCGCCTCTTCATCCAGCATGGAGAACCACCGCGAGATGAACGGCATCTTACTCAAGAATATGCGAAGCGAGGACCGAAACACGCGCTTGGCCACTGTGCTTTGCGAGCAGAGTCTTACGCGCAGGTTGGGCGAGGAGTGGTTGGGCTTGTTACCTGAGATGCTACCGTTTATTAGTGAGCTTATGGAGGATGATGATGAGATTGTTGAGAGGGAGTGCCAGCGGTGGAAGAATGGGATGGAGGAGATTCTTGGGGAGAGTTTGGAGGGCATGTTGCAGTAGCAGTTGCTTCACGTGTATGTGTAAGCAAAGAGGGGAATGCGGTGTGATGCGTTGTTTGACTAGGTTTCTGGTGCGAATGTTGAAGTATCTTGGAAAACCATACATGCCAAAATGGGGTGGGAAAAAAACGAACGAAGAATTGAGATATGGTATCATAAACCTGAGCGCCGTGCCACAAATTTACCCCCTTCATTCCATGTTTTCTCTTGTTCCAAATGCACCTCAATATCACTTACTTGCTCCGTCGACATAACTCTCTTATCATACATGTTAGAAAAAGTCGCATTCATACAAGATCGGAGATCGCGACCAAGGATGCCCCAATCACCTCACTCATTCAGCCGCATTCCCCCTCGTCCCATCATCCCCTCCAAATCCCGCACCTCCAAACGACGCATCGCCAAATGATAGCATATCATGCGGCAGATACTCTAGATCCCAGGGCATCATGTCCGCACCAAGCAGCGACATATCGACGTCTTGGGTATCAATCACCATATCCCCAAAGGCGTGATTCGACGGGGCGTGAAACGTGGTGAAAGTAGGCGAGAAATCGTTTTGCGGAGGTGGAGGTTGCATTTGTGTAGGGCCACTCGTGTAAGGCTGTTGGGTGGGGATCGGGGTGCGGACTGCGGTGGGGGAATTGCCGGAGAAAGGAGAGTGTAGGTTTAGGAGGAGGTCGGCGTCTGAGACCATGACGGGGTCGGGGTTGGGCATGTTGCTGTAGGCTTGAATGGTTGGGGGTGGGGGCATTGATGACGAGCTGAAGCGTGATATGCTTTGTGGTGATGTCAAGGATTGGTGTGCCTCGAACTTGATAGGTGGGTCTGATATCAAGGATGCGATCGAAGGCTGTGCAATGGCAGGTGTTTGGTGAGCAGGTGGTTGCTTTGTGGTTCTACCTTCGCCGTTCTCGGAAGTGTACATGACGGCGACGTTTGTAGAAGGCGAGTTCATGGTTCCGGTAAGTGACCATCCTATTGCTACATGGGGGTTAATGAGAGGTTCAAAATTTTGGGAGTGAGTTACATACCTTGACTGGGGTGTACCATTGGTGAGCCGGGCAACTTTGGAGATCGCGCGCCTTTCCTGATTGCAGCTGCCATCTTGGCAACATCTGCATCCGAGTTCTGAGCCGTCAAGTATGTGCCCCAACTAAGCTTCCTCCTCCAGCCCGGGCTAGTGAATGATGGTTCAGGTCGGGGTGCCTCCAAAGCGCTCTCCATCTCTTCTGCAGTGTAAAGCAGGGGGTCGCAAACCCCCTTCGCCTTTTGATCGAGCACGGTCATGATGTACTTGACCCCTGCCCAGTATGTCTCGAGGGCCTTTAGAGCACGGTAGCAACGTTGATAGTTTTGGTTGGCAGCAGATGCAAGCAATGTATGCTTTGCGGCAGTCTGCTTCTGTTCGCGATCATTGACGGAAGAACTGGCAGTGTCGAGACGGTCAAGCGAATGGCCAATGAGTGTTTTTTGGTCATTGTCTTCATTTCGATTAGGGCTTGTAGGACGAGAATGAGGTTGAGATGATGCAGAGTGGATAGCTGTCTCCTTGAGAAAGGCACATGCAGCGATGTATATGGGCTGACTAGACCGCTGTTAGTTTTGTAAATGAGGGAGGTATGACATGGTGAAACAAACCTAGTAAACGGATTACCCATGCCAGTCTTCACATCTATAAGCTCTGTGAAAGCCAGTATATCGGCCACAGTCTTTGCAGAAGACATAGAAAGCTCTCTGCTGTGGTTAGATTGCGGCTGGGGCGTACCCTCGAAAGTTCTCAAGAGTGTCGGTTGGTGCAGTAGAACGATTAGCGTGTGGAACCAGCAGTGGAGCAACAAGAAGTTTGTTCCCTGATTCAGTTTGACGTATTGCTGGAAGTTTACAGCATTGAAGTGCAACTTAGGCGAGAGGTTCTGATAGATGTTTGTCAGTCGGTCCTCCCAACCCCCCAATTGCTTATGAAGTTCGGGTGTGACGTCGGCGGCACTTCTGATTCGGTTCAGCAAATCAGTCACGCGTCCATAGAGATGAATGACTCGGATCAAGGCAGGGTAGGGAAGCGGCCATCCAGAAGAATCGACCTCGTCCAGAGAAGGGAAAGAGATTTCAATGTCGCGGTCGCGCAGTGTAACTGGACGCCCGGTCCCAGATGATATGACTCGATCCAGGAAGAAGATTGACCAGAAAGTGTCCAATCTCTCACGCTCAGCTGCCCGCTGCTCTTGTTCTTCAGCACTCTTTTCACGACTGTCTTTTGACACAGACTGCTCCGACGGCCGTGACTCTTCAGTGTTACTCTTGACCGAGCTCGGCGTTGGACCGTGGCGCCCTTCATATTTGAGCCCTCCTACAGACTGCATTCCCAAATCTTGAGCCATGCGAATAGCTATTCCAAGATACATCCATAAACCACTGTCGCGGCTTGCGCCGAATTCATCGTAGGCAAGGAGAAGAGCAGCTTGCACTACCGCCACACTAGGACATGGAAAGGCGTCTGGAATGGCGGACTTTGCTCTTTGTGCAAACGCCTGGCCATATTCCGAGGGTTGAAGCTTGGAGCTTTCACTCTCGCTATCTTTGCGATCGTTGTTGCTGCCCGTCAACATGGGATGTGTCGAGAAGCGGGCCGCCAAGGCACAAACAGCGTCTACGAGTATGGCATCTACTTGCTTCTCCTCCAAGTCGCGCATGAACCTTTCTTTTTGCAAAAACGGGAATGAGCAACCAAGATGGGCGAAGAAGGTCTTGCAAAGATGGGTGATGAGTGGACTTGGAGACATAGATGAAGCATCGTATACGGGTATCTCTATTGGGGTACGAGCTTCTTGTGCAGGTGGCGACCCCACAGAAGGCTGAGCAGGTGAGGATTCGATAATGTGTGCTGGTAAAGTCAGCAGCAGTTCCGGTTCAATTGTGTAGGCGATAGATTTTGCACACGACAGCATTCAGCAACTAATTCAGGGTAACACGTACGATCGGATGTGGTGTGCGCACTTCCGTGTTGTTTTCCTCGAACCTTGACGACCATCTGCCTCAGGCCAGGCACAATGGCAGTAGGGCCAAAGTACCGAAAGTACGGCATCCTATTGCGCGTGCTCAAAGTGAGGCCGGAACTTCCAGTGGCAATATCCTGCCCGGGCGACGGATTGACGGTGCTGGAGTCGGAGGCCTGCGAGGTTGTGTGTGGAATAGACGGTCGCGTAAGCTGGGGATCGATAGGAGCCTCATTCTTCAGAGCCGAAGTGCTGTTGTTGGATACCGTGCTCGCTCGTCCAGGGGAAATCTTTTTGCTATTTTTCTGCGCATCGCCCGCGCCATTGTCGTCGCCATAGCCAGCGCACTCGTGCTTGTTTTGGGTACAAGTACCACAGACCGGGCGCTCGCCTGTTCTGCTATCAGCATCAATGGTTGTATTTTAGATATACTAGATCTCACCGGAACAGCGCGTCTTCTTCTTCCGACATGTCAAGCAGGCTGAGTTGATGCGACGGCGCTTGGCATAGGGCCCGTCATGGTTGGTAACGAAGCGGATGGGCTTGGGCTGGGGCACGGCAGCATTCGCAGAGGCCGGCGGAGAGGCCGCTTGATTCATGAAAAGCAGAGTTTGAGGCCAGAGATGGGCGGAAGGGGCCGCATCAAAGGCGGAATGCGGCGGTGCAGGGGGCAGGTGGTGGGTGGGGTAGCGACAGCCAGAAGCGCGTCAGCGACCGATCGGAGACGAGCCAGACCAGAGGGTGGAGAACATGCAGAGAGACGAGAGGCTGTGGGGAAGCAGGCGCATGTTCAGAGACGCCGGCGTGGGTCCATCGACTGGTATTGCGACGACTGCTGAGAGGTGCAGGTATATGTACTAAGTAAAAAGCATCCGAGAACCGAGAAGCGGAGGAGGGGGGTTGGTGAGGTGAGCGGTGGTGCGGCTTGCGTATGCGGCATGGGCGTGTGCGTGTGGAGCGGAGAACCCCAGATTTCACGGGGGCGCTATGTCCACAGCCCGGCAGGGAAAAAAGTTGCCGCGCCGGGCCTACTCGACATCCCATCATTGTCGGCCACACCATACACATACTGTGTAGAATCCATCCCACCCCGCCACCATGGAGTCGATCCGCCCAGCACTGGCAAAGATGCACCTGGCTGCACCGCAGCGAGCCTACAGCAGGCCGCTGCTGTGCCAATGTCTGCATACATCGGCTGCGCGGGGCGCCACGCCTCTGCCTCACCCATCAGGTACGTACGGCTTTGCACCACATGTGCCCGTTCACCCATTGACGCCGCACAGTGCCCGGCCCACCGCCTGAGACGCCCCAGGCCCAACCTTCAGATGCAGCGCAACGGGTTGCGAGGAAGAGGCGTCAGGCCGACATGATGAAGCAGGCGCGCGAGATGCGCGAGTCCTACACGGCCTCCAACAAGCCAAAGAGCATGCTGGCCAAGCGCTTCTGGAAAGACGTCTCGGTCAAGGAGACGGATAGCGGCCTGCAGGTCTTCCTCGATCACCGCCCCGTCCGGATGCCCAACAAGCAGATCCTCACTGTCCCCGCCTCCAAGCCCCAGCTCGCGGCTGCCATTGCCCTCGAATGGGACCTTCTTATGAGCGCACAGCAGGCGCTCAAGAATGACTACATCCCCATGACCTCGCTGGCCGCGCGTGCCATTGACATTGAAGCGGCAGACAAGGCGGGGCAGTCCAACATCCGGAACGATATCCTCGCCTACTTTATGCGTGTGCTCGCTACCGACACGCTGCTCTGCTGGGCGCCCGAGAAGGTTACCAACGACACGCTGCAGGATGGAAAGACACTGCGCCAGATTCAGGAAGAGGTGGCTACGGGCATCATTGCATACCTCCGGACGCACGTGTTCCCTGGTGTCGAGATCAAGCCCACGCTCGACCCCAACTCCATCATTCCTGTGGAGCAGCCCAAGATGACACAGGAGGTAATTCGCGGGTGGTGTGCAGGCCTCCCCGCCTACGAGCTTGCGGGGCTGGAGCGGGCAGTGCTGGCGTCCAAGAGCCTGCTCGTCAGCGCACGGCTAGTACATGAATGGAGCGAGATATTTGCGCAATCACGGCCAGCCGCTGGGAGCAGTCGCTTTGGCATTGACGAAGCGGCTGAGGCAAGCAGTTTGGAGGTCAAGTGGCAGACGGTGCGGTGGGGTGAGGTAGAAGACACACACGATGTGCAAAGGGAGGACCTGCGGCGACAGCTAGGGAGTGCCATTGTTTTAGTTAGCGGAAACGCGTCATAAAGTACCAGACAATTGTAAATTAGTGTATATAACATAACATGTTAATTGCTTCGGGCTAGAGAATCTTGGACGACGAGGACGTGATAGGCGGCGGCGGCGTGTAAAGCTCCGAAGCGCGTGATTGGCTGACGGGACCTCACAAGCACCGCCCGTTGAGGCTGCACGCACGTCGACGGCTATGATTGGCTGTTATGGCTAGTGTGGCTGGTGAGCCCGCGCCTCTGACGAAACCCCAAGCTTGATGAGCGCCCCGCTATACAGTGTCCCTGGCCGCAAGCAAAGCCCAGGCCCCTACACGAAGCCTGGCCGTCAAGCACATACATAGTACATTCATCGGTTGCACTGTCTTCCTTTGTGCAGTGTCCTCGACTCCAATTGAACATCAAACCCACAAACTCCCCTTCCGTCTTCGCTGACATCTTACACGCGTCCTGCTGTATCCCTGGGCGGGTCGGCCAATCAAGCGGCCATGGAAGGGTAAGTGCTCGGTCCCAAGCCTGCCAGCCGTCATGGCGAGGATCAGTGTGCAAGACACAGCTTGCAGCTGCTAGGGGTCATTGCTGACTGCCTCCTTACATAGGCACAAGCGCTCCAAGTCCGCCAGTGTGAAGAACCTCCTCTCCCGCGCGTCGTCCAAGCCCGACGGTGACACACCAGAGCCCAGCGACCACTCCCCCCCAGGTTCAGCTACGTCGGCCACCTCGCAGCACGCTGCTCACATCAAAGGATACAACGCGCCAGGACTCGGCCGCAGTCTCTCGAAAAAGAACCCACGTCTTTCCACTAATATGTCCGGTCCAAGTCAAGATGCACTCAGTCCCTCGTCTCCCAGCATCCAGCAGACACCCACCTCTCCTACAAAGGCAACCTCAATTGAGCAATCGGTGAAACTGTTCAGAGTTTTTGAATCGCTGCGAAGTGGCGACACGGCAGCCATATCGCGTGCAATCCGGGGGCAGTCGAGCCCAGCCGATGGCGAGAGCAGCAGGTCGTCAATACAGCTCCCCAATGCTCGCACAGAGGGCACTTCAATCCTGCACTTGGCCATACAGTGTGCGGAGCTACCAGTAATTGAATTCGTCCTGTCAAACGTCACTGCCTCGCCCGACTCACCTGTCGATATCAACGGCCGCGACCGCGAAGGCAACACACCGCTCCACCTTGCCGCCATACTCGGTCGCACTGCAGTTGTGCGTATGCTGCTCGATCAGCCCGGCATCAATGACTCGGTGGCCAACTACAACGGCCAAACTCCACTAGATCTCGCCCGTACACCAGACATTTTCCAGGCCTTACAACTGTCGCGGTCCATCTTCATCGACACGTACGTAAAGAAGATACAACAAATGGTCATGTCGGGGGATATGGATGCGCTGGAGAAAATACTCCAGGATAACCGGGTGAAGAGCACTCTCGACGTCAATGGCGGCGAGCTAGCGACCGACCCGGTTGTCGTTGACGCTGGAGGCACGCTTCTGCATGAGGCTGCAAAGAAAAGGGATGTCAAACTGGCTCAGCTGCTCTTATTAAATGGAGCTGACCCATTTCGCCGCGATCGCAAGGGTAAGCTTCCTCAGGACTACACCAAGGATGAACGTACCCGCGCAATCTTAAAGCGATCACCCGCAGCCGCAGCCGCACAAAGAGGAATACAGGAGAAGACCATTCTCGCCGGTGCACCGCCAGGACAAGCAGCTGCAGAGGTTGGAATGGGCGTCAAGGAGTCGCGCGAGATGAAGGGATACCTAAAGAAGTGGACAAACTACACAACTGGCTACAAACTACGTTGGTTCGTCCTTGAAGATGGTGTGCTGAGCTACTACAAGCACCAAGATGATACGGGATCTGCATGCCGTGGTGCGATTAACATGCGCATAGCCAAGCTTTATATGGATCCCCAAGACAAGCAGCGCTTTGAGATTCAAGGCAAGTCATCTGTAAAGTACCATCTCAAGGCAAACCATCAAGTCGAGGCCAAACGATGGTACTGGGCATTGAACAATGCGATCCAGTGGGCCAAGGACGAAGCGCGCGAAGAAGAAAAGCGGGCTACTCAGGACCAAGAGATGCTCAAGCAGGCCAAGATTGAGCAGATCAAGGGCGAGGGTGACTCTTCCAGCCTTGGGAGCTCCAGGATAGCCAGCAGCTCAAAACAGCACCCAGCCAGTAAGTTATTCTAGAAGACGTCTCTCTACATACTAACGTACCCCAGCGTCGAATCTAAACATTCCCTTGAACAGCGTTGATGCCACATCTTCACGAACTGCAGTCAGTGTCACAGAAGACCTCGGTAGCGTCTATGAACCTAGCATGCACAGCCAGGGTCTTGACAGACTGGTCAGTCACATGGGAACAGCGACTGTTGCCGGCGATGATGACGACGATGATGAGTACGGAGATGATTCGAGTAGTCACGAGATGAAACCGCAGAGCAAGGATGCCTTTAATATCACTGCACAGTCCGCAAAGCTGCAACTTGATTTGTTGACGTCTGTCTCAGCAGCACTGCAGACAGAGAAGGAACGGTCGCCCAACATGCAGATTTCTGACCCTATGATGTTGCAAGCGTTGGCCTCGTACGAATCAGCCATTGGCAACCTCAAAGGACTTATCGGAGATCTTCTCAGAATATCCAGGGACCGTGATGCTTACTGGCAATACCGACTAGATCGTGAAGCCAATGTGCGTCGCATGTGGGAAGAAAGTATGGCCAAGGTCGCAAAGGAACAAGAAGACCTTGAGAATAGGATAGGCGAGTCGGAGGAAAAGCGGCGAAAGCAGAAAAAAGCACTGCGAGAAGCGTTGGAAGGCTTTGAGAAGACCGAAGCTGGAACACAAGCAAAGCAGGACGAAGATGAATTTGCCGATGCACAAGAAGACAGTGCGCAGCAAAAGGAGGCAACATCGCTCGTAGGTGCATCCGCTCAAAACCAGAAGATTAGGAAAAAAGCCACCCTGGCAGACATTGCAGCCCACATTTCCGACTCTGAGTCTGAAGGTGACGAAGAGTTCTTCGATGCAATCGGTGCTGGCGAAGTCGAGGTTGTGGAGATGCCCGCCCCCAGCGCTACTCAAGAGGTGGAAAACAATGCCCCTGACTCTTCCGAAGATCCATTGGAGAAAAAGTCCATGGAAATTGCCACTGCGTGGGCAGGTTACGAGGATGGTCCTCGAAAGCGACTAGCGTTAGATGTCGATGACAGGCCAAAGGCTTCACTTTGGGTATGTTCAATCCCATTGCCACTTTACACAATACTAAAGAATGCCTAGGGAATTCTCAAATCCATGATTGGCAAAGATATGACCAAGATGACGCTGCCGGTATCTTTCAACGAGCCAACATCGCTACTCCAACGTGTGGCCGAGGATATAGAGTACACCGATCTTCTCGATATTGCTTCCGAACGATCAGACTCCACAGAACGACTGCTTTATGTCGCTGCGTTTGCGGCTTCAGAATACGCTTCTACCATTGGACGTGTTGCTAAGCCTTTCAATCCCCTCCTTGCTGAGACGTATGAGTATGCCAGACCGGATAAGGGCTACCGCTTCTTTATTGAGCAGGTCAGCCACCATCCACCGGTGGGTGCTGCTTTTGCAGAGTCCAAGAGATGGGACTACTACGTATGTTGTAAAATTCAAGCTTTGTAGCATCATCTGACAACATACAGGGCGAATCAGCTGTAAAGTCAAAGTTTTACGGCAAATCTTTCGACTTTAATCCATTGGGTACTTGGTTCCTTCGACTGCGACCGACTGCAGCAGGCGGAAAAGAAGAAATGTACACGTGGAAGAAGGTCACATCTACCGTCGTTGGCATCATTACCGGAAACCCCGTCATTGACAATTACGGCCCCATGGAAATTATCAACTGGACTACGGGCGACAAGTGTTTGCTAGATTTCAAACCTCGTGGCTGGAAAGCCTCTTCAGCATACCAGGTTGTCGGAAAAGTCATGGATGCAGAAGGCCGAGTGCGCTGGAGCATCGGCGGGCGATGGAATGACAAGATCTACGCTAGATTTACCCCTGGCTTTGAGGATGCAGACATTGACAAGGGCGGTAAGCCGTCAAAACACGATGACAACAAGGCTTTTCTCGTCTGGCAGTGCCACGAGCGTCCAAGTGACATACCCTTCAACCTTACTCCGTTTGGCGTGACACTCAACGCCATTAATGATAAGCTACGCCCGATCATTGCCCCAACAGACACCAGACTCCGGCCTGATCAGCGCGCCATGGAAGATGGCGAGTACGACTTTGCGGCTACGGAAAAGAACCGCCTAGAAGAGAAGCAGCGTGCTACACGGCGGCAGCGAGAGGCAGAGGGTAAGGAATTCCAGCCCAGATGGTTCACAAAGGGCACATGCGATATCACCGGTGAAGAGTACTGGGTTTTCAACCACGAGTACTGGAAGATCAGGGATCGCGTTGCAAAGGGTGAGGGGTCGTGGGATGAGGCTGGTTTGGAAGACATTTTTTAGGATTCGTTCTATTCGTTGGTTTCGCTTGGAAAGGACGTTGGAGCTGTAATTTGAATGATACAAAAGGAATTTTGGATCACTAAAGACGTTGATGACATCGCTGTGCTGTACTACTTGCTACACAACAGGATTGTATCCCCGTCCTCCCCTAGCCTGACCAACATGAACAACCAACACACCTCCAGCCCAATCCACTACCTCGCCCAACCTTTACAAATTCCTAACCGGGACATTCCTCTCCAAATACCCAAACCACCTCGGCATCGTCCTCCTCATATCTTCTCTCCCCCGCTCTCCCCTCGTCAAATCCTCAATCGCACTCGCCCACCTCACCAACTCCCCTTCCCCCCACGCACCCCCCATGATCCCCAATCCAAACGGCATCCCCGTCTCCCCACTCACGCCAGCCGGCAACGTAACCATCGGATACCCCGCCTGCGCTGCAACCTGATACGTCTGTCCTACATCGGCCGGCACAAGTAGTGCATCGATTTTGCGTCCGTGGTGCGTAAGAGCGGCGTCGATGCCCTCTTCACGTGTTGTACGCTGGATGAAAGAGAGAGCCTGATAGTACGTTTCGTCCATGACACCCTGCGATTCCAAGGATGCGAGGAAGCCGTCTTGGCCGGAGAAGAAGGCTGGTATGCCACTTGGCCACGCATATCCGCCTTCGGTACCGTCGTTGGCGTAGTTGTAAGCGACGATGTCTTCGAGGCTGCGGATAGACGTGTTTTCCAGTGAGGAGAGATAGCTCCGGATGTTGTTGTAGAAATCCGTCTTCACGACTGTGTATTCGGATTCGTTGGGGTGGCCGCGGGTGGTGCCGTAGTCCCAGTCCCAGCCGTCTGGAGAAACTATAGTGGCGTAGTGGGGGAGCTCGGTGGCATTGAGGATGGTTGCGCCGGCGGATTGGAGGAGAGTGAGGAGGGAGAGGAGGTGGGATTTCTGAGGGGGTGGGGTGTGCGTCCAGAAGGTGTGCCAGGGGAGGCCGAAGGTTGCGGTGGAGAGGGCGGAGGCGTTGGAGAGGAAGGATGCGTAGCCTGCTTTGGGTGTTTTTCCGTGTTGAGCGTAGGTGTAGTTGTCGTTGGGGTCGATTCCGTAGATTGCGTCGAGGGCGTAGGTGGCGTCGCGAACGGTGCGGGCGAAGGTGCCGATGGTGTCTTGGTGCATGCTTTCTGGGATTACGCCTGCTCGCGAGGTGAGGCCTACGGTGGGTTTGATGCCGACTAGGGCGTTGCGTTCTGCGGGGTTGATGACGCTGCCGTCGGTTTCGGTGCCTGGTGGTGTGTCAGTGTTGGATTGGACAAGTACATTTGAAGACTTGAGCTTGCCTAGTGAGAAAGTAACGATATTCGCGGCTACTGCTGCTGCACTTCCTGTACTACTTCCGCCAGGATTGACAGTTAGATTGTATGGACTCCTTGCCTGACCGCCTCTTGCAGAGTATCCTTCCGAATAGTTATTGGATCGCATATCAGCCCATTCAGACATCGTTGCTTTGCCCATGAGAAGAGCGCCTGCTTCCCGTAGCTTTGCAACAACGTGCGCGTCTCGAGGTACAATACTTCCCATTAGCACCCAGCTTCCAGCAGTAGTCTCCATTCGGTCTTTGGTCGCAATGTTGTCTTTGACAATGTATGGTATGCCGTGTAACGGGCCTCGTACGTGACCAGCAGCACGCTCAGCATCCAGTGCAATCGCTATCATCTCGGCATCTGGATTGAGTTCCATGATTGAATTGATATATTTTTCGACTTGATGTACTCTGTCGAGGTAGCATGTGAGGAGATCGACAGATGTGATAGTTCCATCACCTAGGTACCCTTGCAGTTGGTCGATAGTTGCTTCTTCGAGCGTAATTCCTCGACATTTCATCATTGGAAAAATTGCAGAATTGTTTGCTGCGTCTTGATGTGGAAAGAAGAAGGGAAAGGGTTCTTGTAGTGGGTCGGTATCCAGTACGCATGTTGCGTTTTGCTCCCCGCCGTCGCATGCTATCCCTAGTGTCGTGCTGAGGCCAAGGGCGGACAAGAAGGCTGCGAACATATCTATAATAGCCAATTGTATCAATAGAAGATTTTGATATTTTTCTTGCTGTATCACGAACAGCAGTCGTGCTGTTGGCTGTTTACTCTTGTAGTTGCTTTTTATCGAGCGGTTCCGATGCAGCAAGAAATGCGAATCTTGCTTGCCTACATAGTAAGGGTGGATGTTGCCAAGTAATCAATGGAGAAAAAGGACTCTTTGTCAACTTACTGTCTATATCTGACGATTCCTTGGGTCGTCGTCGCTGTGTGCGATGCTCAGCGTTGCAGCAACGGACACGTACTGTGACGTCATCAGCATATGGTTCATTCGTGTTGTTGAGTATGTGCAACGGTGTCTCACTACCGAGAACAAGTACGCACTATTCTACTACGAAACATAATTAATGTAGTTATGTGGTATTCCCTTTGACGTCAATTTTGAACGATCGAACGGGGTATATTTAGTCTGGCACGTATGCTGACTGCTCCTACGAAATGGTCATGACATCGCCAGTCTACCCCACAGGGAGTATGGATGACGGCGGCTCAAACCTCAGCAGAGGCAAGTAAGTCATTCCAACCTTGCTCAAGGCGTTCACTCCCGTATCTTCTTATTACTTTGGACCACGTTACATGTGGTCTTGATGAAATTACAAAAATTGCTTTTGCCAATCTGCTTGGACCTGATTGCACGAGGCCATCGTTGCTACTAACACATTATCAGGAAAGCCCTTCAATCAAAACTCAGTATACTTCCCGGCTGAGAAAAATGAGGCCGATTAGAGTGAATATATGACCATCACTCTAGTGCTTTGATGAAAACTTCATTAGACACGGAAGTTGACGGGCAACAACGACATACAAGGGATTTCACCATCTGGAAACCCAAACCTTAAACGCGAGTATACTCAGTCCTGGTGATCTTTTTTTCGTCGAAGATATCTGTATGTGCACTCTCATTTTTCCACAATGCATTGTCAAATGGTGCGCTGACGGAAAACTCTGTCTCCATCAAACAATCAAGTACTTAGACCCTTGATAGACTGGCCGTTTCATCTCCTTCAACCCGATAAGAGGCTAAAAGAACCTACAATCATCACGAACCTCTCCATAGAAGTCTCGCACGCCCTCAAAACGACCTTTATCGGCGCTCCCGACTTCACAACATCCGCTGATCTCTCTTCTCTCCATCCCCCAAATCAACGGCAATGTTTCCGTAGACGGTATCGCGCTCTTCATAATACGCCCTCAGGTGCTGGGCGAATATCTCTTATCTGCCGAGTGCACTCACTCTGCTACTGCATAAGCAGACAAGGATAGTAATTTAAATCCCTGTTTCTTTACAGGCATATCTGAAGAAAATTGATCCAATTTCCCCACAAAACTCTACGTGCAAAATTTGACGTCCAACCTCACCGGTGAGTTTCATATCAACACCCAGCTGCGATATTCGTTGTTGAGCGGAAATGGTTGTTGTAGCTCCAAAAGAGTGCTCTGTCACGCCAGTGTGGCATCGCAGAAAGCCGGAGTTTGATCCAGGATGAGACTCGTGCGAATTTGGACCCCAAATTGATAAGGTTATGAGGGTTATCGGTGAAGATGCTTTGATAAAGGAACGGATAATGCTTTGCAAGAATAGTAGGATGCATTTAATGGTTCTGACAAAGAGCCCATACAGGATGCGTTGCAGGCGGTGGGGCGGAGAAACTTGTGCCATGCACATGCAGTAACCGCCCCCAAACGACGCGCAATCTCAATACGATCGTTGTATGGTATGCATTGAATCGGCTGTCAGCATCCGCAATTCTAGTCACGAGATTATGAAATTTCGCCATAGGTCATACTCACCCTGTGGTCGAAGTACCTATAGCCCACAGAATACACTGTAGGCAGGAACTTTCGACAGCCATCTCCATAATCATCTTGCATCCAGAAAAGAGGGTCTACTATATTCTTCTTTCCAGAGCCATAGTAAGAGTATAAAAGATTTGGGTAAGACATAAATGAGGTTGAACGGAGACAGGATCAGCTATTGAACAACAGGGGCGACGAATGACCTTACCCCTGCTCTGCACTGCCATACCTCTCAATATCGTCGCCAAGCAACATAGCCGCTGACAAGCTGGCTGCCTGGTTTCAGAACAGAGCCTCAATAGCCATAATTATGTCCATGGAGAATAGAAATCGTTGGATTTACTTTAAACCCAGGTTTTTCCTATTTGCGTCGTCAAAATGTACAACATACGTGACAAACGTCACAGCAATCCATACGATCCACCCTTGGCAACATTTCTTCGATCTATAGGTCTAGGCGCCTTTTGTGTTTTGATAGCTCATCTTCTCCGTCACCATACTCCGCATGAGCCGAGGAAACCGGTTAGAACGGAATCGCTGCATCTTGCATTCCAACGATGCGCGGTACACATCTTGCCATGCTCGTTCGCTTTATTTCTTATCACAATTAATATACATGGTCATTTCATCGGATTTGAACTCGCCGGTGAATCTGGGAAGACATCGGAGTATACGGCACTTCTTCAGATCGCAGCCAAAATACAAGAGCTTCTTATTATTGCCAGCCTTACAGCCATCATTATGCACAAAGTTCGATATGATCTCATTGACGGCAACGGTGTTCCCTTTGGATTGGTAGGAGTAGGAGCACTATTCACCCAACTGAGTTATTTCTGGTCAACGGCTTTCATCGGGTCATTTTCAAGTCAGGGGGCAATGAGACGAAATGCGGCAACACCTTGCTTAGTCGTGCTCGCAGGCTTCATCGCTGTAACGGCCGGTCCTGCTGTTGCAGTTCTACTTATACCACGCGAACATACTTGGCCTGCTGGGGGAACCAAGTACTGGATCAACGGCAGTTCAGAAGACCTTTGGCCCTCAACACTCGATATCAAGCATTACATGCCTGACCTTGGCGCCGGTATATTCGGGGCTAGCTGCTCTTCATCAAATGCATACACCAATGCGCTTTGCCCAGCCGGCGGGTATATGGCGCTGGCAAACAGATTTTCCTCGACCGACAACCCTAGACCGTGGTCAGCCCCCAAAGACTCTCGATACATACCTGCGGATTTCCTGATTTGGAGTCCAGAAGGACAAGTGCCGCCCTATAGCCTAGCGTCAGCGCAGAGAGCTAGAGTAGCGCTAGAATCATCAGCAACCGGTGTTCATGGACCCGCGGCTTGGGTTGCGGCGAGGATCAACGATGAATGGCAAATTGCTGCTGACGCCATACCTGTCGACTCTAATTCCCCCTTTGCAAGGTACAGATACTACAACCAGATGAAGTCTATCGTTGAAACATGGGTCCCGGCAGTGCGAGTGGTGTGCAGCTCCTTGCAAACCTTTGAGTCTGGGCAGACATCTCTCCAATTTCCTGTCGTTCCAGAGTTCAGCAGTGCAATCACGAACGATTTAATCTTCGATGATCAGAGCCCCGGTTATCCTACTGAAAATCGCACGGTAGAATTGCCAAACGAGACATTGGACTCCCTACGGAAATCACAACATCCATCAATTGTTGCTTTGGATATGGCCGATATCACGTGGACGACAGCCACCCTGGGAATCATAGTTGATGCTCCTACGTCAGATAAGAGTCAACGCAACCTTTCCGCTTGTGTGGTTGATGCGAGATGGGCCAAGGGATCATTGTCTGTGGGCCTGGCTCAGGCGGTGCAGCCAGAAGTCTATTCCGTGACCAAAGCCCCCAAGTCCGGCGACATTTCCGAAACATCTTACCGCGCATATGATATGTTTCGGCTGGATGCTGGATATCAAGACTCTTGGCGTCGACTTCGTATCACTGCCGACTGGTTTGACGCCGTCAATTTGAAGCTCAACGCGAGCATTGATACGCCTTGGGACACGACAGTGATAAACAATACTACTCTGAGTTCCAATGACTCCGAAACAAGAACGACAATATCATCTCTCATGTCTATGGCGACGTCCGACTCGTTTCTCGTGCCAAATGTTGAACATATACTCGCCTCCGTCTTTGCCGATGCCATATCCCGCGCCGGCAGCTGGCGAGTTCTGAACATTACCGTCCCGATCCAAAGAAAAAAGTACAATCCCGTTTCGTACCATGTGCGCAAGTCTTCATATCAATCCGAGATCCTGAAGGATGGTCAAGCATACGAGAATCCCTCTACCATATCGACCTCTACATTCACCGAATTCCACATCAGACAAGAAATCACCGGCTACGCCTTCAAAGTGTCTTCCACGACCGATATACTTGCTCTAATTGTCGTCTTCTTACACCTCATCATGGCGGTCCTTCACACACTTCGCTTGATTATCCGGCGGCGTAGTTCCAGCTGTTGGGACTCCATACCCGAGTTGCTGACGCTTACTCAACAGTCAAGTCCCTCTGTAGTTGCTTTGAAGAACACAACAACAGGGATTCATCGGATGAGTACGTTTCAGCAAACGGCGAGAATACGAGTGTCAGATTATGATTCTGAACATGTGGAGCTGGTCTTTGACGAAGATCACGGCAGTCAGGATGTACTGGAAAAACCGTCTTCAAACTGTAAATACGGGTAGTGATGTAGAATACATGCATTTTGTTGCTTTGGCTGGGTAGAAAAGGATTGTACCAATATCGGTTTTCTCTTGAGCCCTTAGTTTTTCTTGTTTCTGATCTGTAGTATCTCGCTGCTGGTCCCGAGATCTCGCTTGATATAATGTATGCCTCTTTTTTGTGAATCTTAGTTATGCATTGCTAGACGAGGACTAGCATTTCTGGATCACTTCCAATACCGTCAAACAAAAGTGGCACATAAGTCCACCAACACACCTAACAACTAGTATCCGACACAGCTAGCAGGTGATCTGATGTCAGGAGTCTTCAGAAGGTTGCCGAAGAGGACCTCAATAGAGTCTTCGAGACAACGATGAGGAGTGGCGCCTCTGTTATTGCTAGAATCCTCTATCGATTTACATTGCCGCGACAATTGGCCGTCGCTAGCGAGGTCGCAGCGATAGACTTTTTTCGCACATACGGCATTCCAACTCCACGAGTGCTGGGATACGCTGCAGAGAAAAACCCGGTTGATGTAGAGTATATCCTAATGGAAAAGGCATCTGAAACCCAATCGTGGATGCTTGACTCGATCCTTCCGACCAGCAAAGAATGCAGGTAACGTATGACGTTGCCATGCTGGAAATCAAGCTGTTTCACATCCCACACCCTGCTAGTGGGAGTATATACTACACTCACGAACTCGAAAAGGGTAGCCTCAAGGTGGATATCGCTGGATCAGCAGTCCAATTTTGTATGGGTCCGTATACTGGATTGTGCTGGTGATTTGACAGGCGAGAATATCTTGAGCTTGATCGAGGGCCTCGTAGGTCTCCATTGAAGTATTTTTCCCAAGAAAAGCTTACGATGCTTAGCTATTGATACACTACGAGCCTTCCAGGCTCCTGCTATAAAGGACCTAACTTGGTTACTGAAATATGGGCGGCCCAGGCATCCGTTTTACCGTCAACATCGGAAAGCTGTCCAATATAAAAGGCAAGACCCCATGGACCACACAACGTCACTCAGAAACTGCCCGAAGGTAGCCCAATATCTCATACCAAAGGACCCCGAACCCAACCTTCCTATTGTTCGCCATGTTGACATCGAACCAGACATTCTCTTAGTATCTGAATATTACGTGATCACTGGTATTATCAACTGGTGGCACAATATCGCACCCCAACACTCCTTGCCACTGGTTTACCAAACTGGTCCCAAGACTACAACGACGACAACCTATTGTCCCTTGAATTTCCATCTCTTCCAGCTGATCATCAATACTTCAACCAGTTCCAACACGCTCAAGCTCAGGAATTTTTTCGTCGCAGACACGTGCATTTTTTTCATCTAGGTTTCACCCAAGCAATGAATCCGCGGCACTGCAATGCACTTGAGCAAAGGTCGACCTTACTCAAGCCTCACACTTTCGACCATGCCAGCGAACCATGGAGAGGTCTCAATATGGTTCTTCGGTACGACCTTGTTGACATTCAGAAGAATTGAGATGGGATTGCTCCTCAAAACCAAGATGGCACAGCACCTGCTTGTTCTCTTTGTCTTTGACATGAGACGAGGCGGAGCTTATGGAAGCTTTAGAAAAAGAGAACCGCGAGGAGGACATGCTCATGGAAGGGATCAGCGACTACATCAGTGTTTCGGTGGATGGTTGGACTTCAAATGATCGTTACGACACATCTAAGGGCAGAATAGCTTGTACCTCAATTGTCTTCGCATTTTAAGGAGCAATCTGGAAACAGAAAATTCAAGAAGCTTGCGATGAATCTTGCTCTATATGAATGTATCATGCCATTCTAGTTAGACACATTGTTTCAGAGTGCTCACAAGATCAGCGGCTCTGATTACTTCACCTAAGGACTTTCACTGTGTACCGACAATGTCTAAACAATGCCAAAGTCCCAGGCCATATATGCTCGATTCTTCCTTCAGGCCATAAAACTCTAGCCCATTTCACTAAAAGAACACCGACCACTAACTTAGCACCTAGCCGCAGCGCCTCCCCCAAGTACCAATGGACGAAACCGAAGAACTGCACCACAAAATTACAAAACTTAAATACAAGGAAGAGAACTTGCGAGCCGACAACATCGCTCTACAAAAAGCACTGGAAGAACAAGCCACGCTGATACAAGAGCTGTACGGAGAAAAGGAGGGAGAGAAAGACGAAGAGAAGGTAGCCAACTACGCCGAATACGTCAAAGCCCTCCAGGTTGATCTCAAGCAAGCCCGTCACCAGATCGAGTACTACAAAGTCCTCGCCGAAGACTCGCAGCGGCGCGCAACTCGCTACCAGGAGTCTCTGACGCAAGCGACAAAAGACCAGGTAGCAGCCAGCCGTCTAGAAGCACAGAAGGAGCAGCTCCAACGCGAGTTGGCCCAGCATAAATTCATCATTCACACGCTGCAATCGGAAAATGAGCGTGCGGCCGAAAACTTTGCGCGCTTGCGTGAGCGCGACAAGAAGGCTTTGGCAGCGTGTGAGGTCCGGCTGGCAGACATAGTCTCGCATGCGTGCGAAGTAGAGACGGAAAGCGAGGCCTTCAGCGATGTTTTCACGAATTTGATTGATACGCTTGAGAACGAGAATGTGGCGGCTAGGGCGCTGGTTAATGATCGCGGGGCGCTGCTAAACAAAATGGAAGTCTTGTATAGCGTGGTTGTAAGTGAGGTTGCGCCACTGAAACGGGTCTTCAAGCGTGCACTCCAAATGCTGCAGGTTTATCAGGGCTTGTTTCAGACGCTGTCGGATCCGCATTTCACTGCGATTGGGAGCTTGCCGCCGGATCTGGATACGCTGATGACGGGGGCGTGCGACGATTTGCATGCGTATCAGGAGATCCATGGCATGTTTTCTGGTGCTGGAGCTGCGGTGGAAGACCAGATCCGCGAGGAGCTTGGTGGTATGTCGGAGAGTGCGAGTGGTATGCTTACGAGTTTACACTATATCAAGAGGGATGTTGAGGCTTTCTTGGCGCGTCTGCGTGCGGAGCCAGGAACCTGGTTCAAGATGAAGGCAAAGTTTGGAAGCATCTGGCGGTAGAGTAAGCGTAAAGTTGTTCCGTACTGACTAGTGGTGTGCTAAGGAGTTTTGTGGTCAGGGATAACGATGGCATAGGTGTTTTCATACAAGCTGACGGAAGTGTGCTAAAATGCTCTTTTCAATTAGTCTCCTCACTGCTTCGCCAAATTTAGTCTATGTTTTAAGACTCAATAGGAACGGGGGTCAAGGAGACGTTTGGGAATTGCATTCAAGACTGTGAAATGGTATGTAAACACAGGTAAAAGTGGGCGCTTTGGTGGTTTGGTGCTAGAGTAGTAGTGCAATCGTCCCGTTCCTGCATTACAGAGAAATGGTCGCCTTGGGTATCTTTTGTGGGAATAAATTGCATCTAACGAGCTGCACAACTGCCTCTTGTCAATATAAGCGTCCTCGTGCACACTGCTCATGGTCAGGAACCAAACCCCTGGATCAATGGATATTGAGTCCTTTCAAACCCATCCCAAGTGTGCCTGCAAGACCGAGAACGCCTCGCCGAGAAGACCCTCGTACCAAGAGATGTTGTTGTATTTGTGATAGGGAATAGCGCTTAAAATTGGTCCAAGGTCATGCTCATGGATACATCTGTGTTCTCGACCATCTTGGTAAACTCTTCAAAGCTGATCTTGCCGTCGTGGTCTAGGTCAGCCTCCATGATGGTCTTATCAACAATCTACGAATTGTTAGTATCGCTTCTAGAACTCATTGCCTTGGCACTCGTGTGCACACGCACCTGTTGCAGTTGCTGGTCCTTCAGGTTGCTGCCAACCATCATCTTCAGTACTATGAAGAGCTCGCCATTGCTGATGTAGCCATCGCGATCAATGTCGTATACGCGGAATGCGAAACGTAGCTTCTCCTCCTTGTTGCCCTTGCTACT
Organism: Bipolaris gigantea; assembly: GCA_030558545.1. NCBI lineage: Eukaryota > Fungi > Ascomycota > Dothideomycetes > Pleosporales > Pleosporaceae > Bipolaris > Bipolaris gigantea. The sequence goes on along the minus strand of JALPSE010000138.1, from coordinate 7,167 downwards.
GAAGGCTGAGAGGCCAGAGACGAACTCTTGGAAATCTACGTCGCCGCCACCGTCTTCGTCAAAGATGGCAATCATTCGTGTTGCGAGAGGGTTTGAGGAGATCTGAGGGAGGGCCAGGAATTCGTCACGCTCAATGGTTCCAGAGTTGTCCTGGGCGGGAGTTAGCCAGGCTGTATGGTTTGTTGGCGCAGCTTTAATTACGCACCTTGTCCAGCTTCATAAACCGCTTCCTCAGGCGGTCCACTTCCTCGCGGTCGACTACGTGCCGTCAGCAAGCATTCCCTCAACCAGACTCTTTGCAGGTGAGCCTGTTCTTCAGCCGCCTACGTACAATTCGAGCCCGAGGCGATGTTGTCGAGCAGCCCTGACTGTTGATTACCCATGTTGGCGGCTTGTTGGCGGTAAGGATTAGGGTGCGGTGAAGGTAGGAGTGGTCGAGGGCCTGGCTTGTGGGGTTGCTAGGCTTGGTTGTGTCGCCGTGCGCCCGCCAACTTGGAGCTCCTGCCCGCCGCCACCAAGGGTCCATCTGCGCTAGACGCAGGCACCTCCGACGTCAATCGCCAAGCCTGGACATTCACTGTCCTACACCTGTAAATTGCTTCGTTTCTAGGCTAGAGCGTCGCAACCAGAGACATTGACAGATACCATGGACTCAGACGCGCCCATAGAAATCGGTTCCGTACTGCAGGGCGCATCCATCAACCGACATCCATCACCGCGACACGACGTGAACCCATCGACCGCCGCATCCAAGAGACAGCCCGTCCATCTCAATGAACACCCTGATCCCGACGCCGAAGATGCTGGAGAAGATGAGATTCCCCTCAGCGTGTTGGATCCGGTGCCGCGGAACAAGACAATGCCTCCACTGCCAGACCTTCGATTCGAACAAAGCTACTTGAAGAGCATTGAGCACGCAGAGGGATGGAAGAGTGTGCTGTGGATTACACTTAGAGATCAGGTACTATACGCTTGCCACATGTCTGGTGAGATACGCATGCTAATAAGAGATAGGTCATAATGTGCTTTGCACAGGGTGTTCTATGGACCCTTCTCCTCAACGGCTGGAGGCATTGGAATCGATCAACAAAGTTCAGTGGACACGGTGTAGGTGCACGGATACGGAGGTGGTGGTGGGGTGTCAACAACTGGAGCATACCGACCGCAAAATCAAAGCTGAGGGACCCAAATCTGGCGAGGAATGTGTCCGAGGTAAGTGCGGTATTTTTGAAAGTCTGACTCCAGACCTATGCGTGACAATGGGCATCGGCTAACGACTACAGTACTACAAGGGTGAGTTTTCAAGTGCTGCCCAAGACTGAGGGAGATAGTTTGTGGCATTGCCCGCACTGCTGTGTCGATCGGAGTGTCACCAGTTCAATTGGGCTACGTAGCGTAAAAAAGACAATTCGCACCAAAAGAAATTGCAATCAAAAAGTCGCCGTACATAAGTCGACCAGCTTAACAAAACACCGATGCAATCAATATGCTGTTGGGATAGATGTGCCCTAAGGTTTCTTTGTGTATACATATATGAGACTCAGACAACGAATAAGCATGGGTGGCATTGAATGGGACATTTGCCCCTCAGCGGGGTATATACGACTCTCGTGTCACAATATAACCGCTCCTCGGCTTCGTTCTCTCATTTGAAGGGAGAAGAGGATGCATCACCTAGTATGCTCCGCCCTCATACTATACCTCCACACCGAAAACTCATAACCAGCCCTCTCTTCTCCTTGGACGATCTCAAAACTAGGAATAGTCTTTGGAGTGACAGGATCATCAAACGACGGTAAAATCCCAAACTTACAAAGTATGATTATGCCGACCAAGGGAGAAGGATAACAGTCTTACGCTCTTATTGAACTACCGATGCCATACATATATACGACAAGATGATTTATTAAGGATAATTCCTGAGGTGGGCAATAGTTCAAGCCAAATCAATTCTTGTTCATCGGATAGAGTGATATGGTCGTATCACGTGATAACGCAAGAGCGCGTTTTGGTTCGGCGCGTCGCGCTCGCCGCTACTTCGCTCCACCCTTGTCGCCTGCCAAACAACCATCTCGCAAACAGAGATGCTAGTCGGTGAGCGAAGCTAATCACCATGAAACCTTTCCGGCCTCTCACCCTCTCGCGCCCGCGTCCCGAAAATGGCGAGCTGGCGAGCAAGAAACGAAGAATTGGATCCAATGCACTGTCGGCGGGCAATCGCCAACCGCTCAACACTATGAACAATCCCGCACCAGCACAATTCCTACCCCCGGGTCTCGAGGGAAACTATTACACGGTGCTATGGCGAAAACATACGGCCAAGAAGAACAAGACATGGGACGGGGATGGTGTTCTTGCTGTTGTGGGTGGATACGCTACGCTCAGCGACAGCGAGACGGGGAAAGAGCTGGGAAAAGGAGCATGCAGTCGGCCGCTGCTTCCCGGGTCCACCCTGTCCATAGGTGGAAGAGAGGTAGAGGTTGAGAATTCCATGGACAAGGCAGATTACCTTTCGGGGCGTATGTTCCTAGGCAAGGCTGCGGCTGTACCAATACAACAGCCAAAGCGACCTGAGCTAGGGCACAAGCCTCTGTCATCAGTGAAACCAGGCTCAAAGAGGAAACAAGAGCCTGCCGACGACAAGGAGATTGTGCCCGAGTACAAGCCCTCCACTCATCGCAAGCAGCAATTCAAGGCACCGCTGCTATCTACCACTGTCATGCCGCAGCGCAACCCGTCAATTCCGCAACCCCGTCACGACCCAAGTGCACCCAACGCCCTCGTCATGAAACGACCTGGTTCATGTCCCAAAGGAAAGCAGATAGTTGACGTGGTCGTCGACCCGGTCCTCAGCAAGCATCTCCGAGACCACCAGCGCGAGGGTGTACAATTTTTGTATGAATGCGTTATGGGTATGCGATGTGAGGGCGAGGGTGCCATCATGGCTGACGAGATGGGCTTGGGTAAAACGCTACAAACCATCACACTTCTCTGGACATTGATGAAGCAGAATCCGATACACGACTCCCCTCCTGTTATCAAGAAAGCGCTCATCGTCTGTCCTGCTGGTCTAGTAGACAACTGGAAACGTGAGTTCCGCAAGTGGCTCGGCAATGAGAGAGTCGGCGTGTTCGTCTTGGATGCAAAGAACAAGAAGATTGCCAACTTCACCATGGGCAAATCCTATAACATTATGATTGTCGGATACGAGATGCTTCGTATCGTTCAAGAAGAGCTGAAGAAGGGCAGCGGCGTCGACATTGTCATTGCAGACGAGGGGCATAGGCTGAAGACGGCGAACAATAAGGCCATGCTTGCTATCCAGTCTCTAAACACTGAGAGGCGTATCATCCTATCGGGTACTCCATTGCAGAACGATCTCGGCGAGTTCTATACTGCCATCGATTTTGTCAACCCTGGACTCCTCGGACAACGATCTGCCTTCAAGCGATCGTTTGAACTGCCCATTATGCGTAGTCGTCAGCCGGACGCGAGCGAGGCAGAGCTTGAAAAAGGCGAGGCACGCTGGAAGGAGCTTGTAAGCCTGACTAGCCAGTTCATGATCCGGCGGACAGCAGAGGTCCTTTCCAAGTACCTACCACCAAAAACCGAACACATCGTCTTTTGTCGGCCGACAAAAGGACAAGCAGAAACCTACCGCGCTATTCTCGACTCGCCAACATTCCGGCTTGCGCTAGGCAGTACGGATGTTGCGCTGCAGCTCATCAACGTGCTGAAGAAAGTCTGCAACAGCCCTTCGCTACTCAAATCGTCCAAGGATAACGACGACACACCCTCTGAGATGCTGCAATCCATCATCCCACTCATCCCCAGCAAGATTCTCAACTCGAGCGCTTCAAGCGCAAAGCTGCGACTGCTCGACAGCCTCGTTCATTCCATCTACACCACGACCGAAGAGAAGATTGTCATAGTCTCAAACTACACCACAACGCTAGACATGATCGAGCGGCTCCTGGTATCCCTGTCCTATACCTTTCTCCGTCTCGACGGCAGCACGCCAGCGTCCAAGCGCCAGTCCCTGGTTGAGAAGTTCAACAAAAGCGCAAAAACAGCCTCATTCGCCTTCCTCCTCTCCGCCAAATCCGGCGGCGTAGGCCTCAACCTCATCGGCGCCTCGCGCATCGTTCTCTTCGACATTGACTGGAACCCCGCCACTGACCTGCAGGCCATGGCGCGCATCCACCGCGACGGCCAGAAGCTGCCATGCAAAGTCTACCGCTTCCTCGTCCAGGGCGGTCTCGACGAGAAAATCTACCAGCGCCAAGTCATGAAAATGGGCCTCGCCAACGCAGTCGTAGACAACAAGGCCTCGGCATCCTCCTTTTCCCAAGAAGAACTCCGCGATCTATTCCGCCTGGACGAGCGCGAAGGGTGCCAGACGCACGATTTGCTCGGCTGCGCGTGCCAGTGTCGGGGCAAGCGCGAAGACACGCCTGACGCTGACAATGCAGAGTCTGGGGACGACTCGCCGGAGGAGGCGGAATACCCGGGGCTGAGCAAGGCTAGCGAGGTCCATGTCGACGAGCAGGAGGCGAAGATTAGGGCGAGGCGCGCGGCTCGGCAGCCTAAGCTGAGGATGCTGATGGAGTATCGACATATTGATGCCAGGGTTTTCAAGGGCTTGGGTGGCGGCGCTGACGAGACAGGTGCAGGGGATGAGGCAGTGGATGATTTGGCCGTCGCGGTGGATGATGATGTTTTCCTCGGTGTCTTGAAGCAGCCGGAGTGTAATGTGGGGTTCCTACTGACCAAGTCGACGTCATAGATTCTTTCTTCTTTTGCTTGACGGGTAGGGAGAGGTGGGTCATGGGTTTGCTACATGCACGTATGCATAGCGTTGGCGTTTCTCCTTCCTTTCTTTTCTTTCAATGCATCGGAATCGGGAGAGA
>JALPSE010000137.1:1912-12466 GCA_030558545.1 Bipolaris gigantea | reverse complement strand
ATTTTTTTTTTTTTTTTTTTTTTTTGGGAACGCGACCGACCTCACACATAGCAGATACGTTTCGGCTAGTACCTTTTTTTTTTAATTTTGCTGCTTCTTTGCCTACGGGGAGTGGGAAGTGATTGGTGAAAAAAAAAAGTAAGAAAAGTACGAGAAGAGAAATCGATAGTCGCCCCCGGTCTTGACTGCAGGCGCGTACAGCAACCAAGGAGTGGCATTCCGTGTGTGCGGCTCTGAACTCGCACGCAACGAGGCAACCATGGGGCGCACGAAGCCCAACATCGTCATCACGGGCACGCCGGGCGTGGGCAAGACGACGCACGCAGAGCAGCTAGCGCAAGTGACGGGGCTGAAGCATCTGTCTGTGAATCAGATTGTCAAGGACGAGGGGTTTCACGAGGGCAAGGACGAGGAGACGGGGAGTTGGATTGTTGACGAGGACAAGGTACATGCTTCCTTTTGCGCTTGCCCCTCCCCCCCCCTCTTTCCACCTTCACCATGTCGTGTAGCATGAGCGGCGCTGCTAACTACAAGCGCTTTTTTTTTTGCGCCTCGCCCTGAATAAAGCTCCTCGACTACCTTGAATCCCTCCCCCTTCACACCGCCGGCGGCTACATCCTCGACTGGCACGCCTGCGACCTCTTCCCCGAGCGCTGGATCGATCTCGTCGTCGTCCTACGGTGCGATTCCTCCATCCTGTACGACCGCCTTGCCGCGCGTGGGTATACGGGGAAGAAGCTGGAGGAGAATATGGATAGTGAGATTATGCAGGTGCTGTTGGAGGAGGCGAGAGAGGCGTATAGAGAGGAGATTGTGGTCGAGTTGAGGAGTGAGAGGGCGGGGGATGTCGAGGCGAATTTGGAGCGGTGTGAGGGGTGGGTGGAGCAGTGGAGGAGGGATAATGCGAAGGAGGAGGAGGAGGAGAAGTAGAGGGGGAAGGGATGAAGGGGGTTTGGGTGGAAGAGGAGAACGAGGAATGTGTATGATACCAGTGTGACAATGTTATGGGGGTCTTTTTTTTCTCTTTTTCAATGCCGGTTTAGACGGTCGCTGGTGTAGCAAAGATCAATCAGCGGCATTCATAATGACTCCGTTTTACTCGCCAACCACTCTTTCAGCTTCTCCAGCGCCTTGCCCCTGTGGCTAATCTTGTTCTTCTCGCTCTTATCCATTTCCGCATACGTTTTGCCTTCGTACTCGAAGCACGAATCCCAACCTAACCCCCCCAAAATCTATTAGCAACGAAGAAAAATTCACCCCCCCTCCTTTCTCTTTCATTCTTCACAGAATGGAGTAGAGGGAAGTCAGAAGGGATATACACTTACCAAAGACAGTAGATCCCCGGCTCTCAACCAGCTTTCCATCCGTTCTCCCTTGGAACAAAATCGCCTCGTGGCCCGGTCCCTCGCAGTACCCGAATGTGCAGACTGCCTGGGCGGATTTGTCGTCGAAGCCTGCGAGGAGTTTGTGGAGATTTAGGGGGCCGAGCGAGAGCATGAACCATTTGCTACGACTGGTAAGAAAGTGAGGGTTAGAGTGGAAAGGGAAGACACACATGTAGGGGCCGGGAAGGTCGTTCATGGCAGGGAAGCAGAGGCAGGTGTCTTCGACTAGGACGGGGCCTTTTACCTGAGTGGGAAGTTAGTGCATTGAGCAGAGGAGAAAAGGGTGTTGAGATGGAGTGGAGTGAGGTGCATCCTCCTGGTCTTGTTGCATGTCTCTCTAGTTTGCCTGTGTTTCCTTTGCATGCCAAAGAAAACGTTGGTAAAGTCATGGCATGACTTACAGCTTCGGCGGCTCTTCGCGCTTTATCTTTCGTCACCTCTTCGACTGTGCCTTGGATCTCGACTAGATCGACATTCTGGTTTCGCAACTCAATAACGCCAGAGAGGATGGCTTGAACTTCGGCGAGCTTATTTTTGTTGCCGGTTATGAAGTTGAGATGCTTGGGTACTGACGTGGAGGCCATCTTGGATTTTTTTGGTCTGTCAATTGGGAATGACGTTTATCTTGTCTGTTGGCAAATTTATGATACGCTCCTAGTTCTGCTGTGCTAAACGTTAATAGTCAAGCAAAGAAGTCTCAATGATATGTTCTGATATACCTTTTTCCAGTCTCTTATTCCGCTGGTTGTTAATCAGCGCCTTGAAAATTTCGAAATGACTGCAACGGCGGAGTTAGCAGACGTGCAGGTGTAAAGGGCGCAGTTGGCGTCGAGGCCACGAAGCGGTGACCTTGGCCTATCTTCTGTAAAGGGCGTAATCCACCAACACTGCCACCTTGATTTCTTTTTAGCGTCCACAGAGGTACGTACAATCTAAGAGATGCGTTTCTCACACGATATTCTGATTACAGAGTCAGTCTTGCAGATATGGTGATAAGACCGAGGGGTTCTATGATTAGCTTTCTCACTTGTACTAGTAAGCGAGCTGAACAGGGATCCTGTGCCTCAAATGTAACCGTGGCCGACAAACCATTGCCCTCAGCCGCATCAATCACACCCTGTTATGTACCTGCATAAACACCTGGTGTCCTCGAAGTTACCCATTTTCAGCTTAGAAAGACGTGTAGAATCGCCGAAGCGAAAAGAGCCTCATGGCTTGAGGCTGAGCATTTCACCGTCATTCCATTTTACCAGCGACAATCGCAGCACCCACAACAGCTGATCCTCATCACGGCGCATAGCGGAGCTGGGCATTTTCCTCTTCCTGAATCTCTTCACCGAAAGTTGCACTGCACACTGCCGCTTCGGCACCGCCAGAATGGGTTCTCTCAAGACGTTGTTTCTGGCAGTGCATGTCTCCAACGGCATGATAAGAGCATTGTTTCTGCCAGCATGCTATATCACACTCTTCAGTCCGATCGCACTAGCCATTGCATGGTACTTTGGCCTACTACAGACACTTGAAAGACTCATACCCGAAGACTTTTCCTGGTTCGATCTTTTACCTCAGTTCGCTCTATCGGCAGTGCTTTTCCTTTTGCCAACCAGATTCTTCTCGGCCTCGGGTAACGAAGTTAGGACTAAAGATGGGAAGAGACGGGTACAATCGCTGCCATACTGGATCCCAGGGTTCAGAAATCTCTGGAGTATCGCGCTTAGTGGCGAGGAGTGGTTAAAGAGCGCAAGGTGAGAGCGAAGGTTTCTTCTACTACAGTATATGTACCTAACCATTTGCAGAGAATCGTCTACCGCCAATGTGATTGCGTACAAGGCCGCAGGAACCCAGCATAACGTCCTTTTTTCAGAAAATTCACTCGCTCAAATCTACAAGAATTGGCGAAACCTGGAAACCCCAGACATCAACCTAACCGCCATTCTTCGCAACGCATTCAAGCTACCTCCTGTAATGGAAAGTCGTTATCTTGAGATATTACCGGAAATCAACCAAGTTGTCGAAACAGAACTGTATGGAGGACCGACTAAGGAGAGTCTCATCAAAACATCACTAAGCCTCTTATCCGAATCCCTTCCAGACCTCGTCACCTTTAATTCAAGCATTGTCGACCAGATGCAATGGGAACGCGTCTCAAACATGGAACTCACGGATGGTACATCGGAGGTCGAGTGCAATCTGTTCACGCTCGTCAATGAGTTTTGTTGCAACGCCATTCTGCCGCCGATTGTTGGAGTTCACTTTACCGAGTCCTATCAACTACTTCCTACCGACTTGGCTGCTCTCAACGAACGCTTTTGGGCACTCGCTCTTGGTTTACCACGATTCTCGCCTATTCAAGGCCTGCCAGGATCTGCCTTGGCACAAAAGAGATTGATACAGAATTTCGCAAGTCACTTTGGAGACCTAACCAACCCACCAGTGAAGCGGGTGCCGGCTGATGATGAGAGTGTGAGCGGCGAGGAAGATACGGATGCTGATACCGTAACACCTCTAATGAAACTCAATCAAGTATTTTCCAAGCACGATCTTCCAATCGAACTCCGAGCCTCGATTGCTCTCCACATTGTACACGATATAGTCTCGGAAGTCGTGCCGCTTGTCTTCTGGACGCTGCTACATGTTTACTCATCGTCGAAAGTGCAAGAGCCGAAGACTTTGGAAAGCCTGCCACTCGAGAGGATAAAGAAAGAGACTAGAACCTGGGCCCAGGCTTTCCAGCCGCCATCGATTCATCCCGCATTCCCAGCGCCACCCGAGATACGCTTTGGGTCCGCCACTCAAGTTCTCGCTACGACCTTTTCACCTTATCTTCGCTCGTGTATCAACGAGGCTCGCCGTCTGTACAGATGCTCTGTCAGTGCGTACAAGATCAAACATCCCATCACGCTAAAAGAGGAGGAGGCTACAAGGATGGGCAAGGAAGAAGAGTGGGAGCTAGAAGCGGGGACATTTGTTGACATTGGCCTTTCTCAATCTATGATCAACTCATCGCCGGCATGCTACCCTGCTCCACAAGCCTATAAGCCGGACCGCTTCCTCAATGCCCCGGTTTCATGCTCGGTTGTTGCTCCGAACGGCCTGTCAGAGTCGTACAAGACTGCACTTCTCATCCCGCTGGTTGCCGGTATCATGCAGCTGTGGGAGATTGCTCCGGCGCCAAAGAAGAGCTTCCTTGAGCAAATGCAGGAAGCAGGGAATGAAGCATCAATTGGCGCGGCCGCGCTTTCCGGAGAGGAAAAGGCAGCACGAGAGGAGGCCAACAGAGCGAGAGAGAATGCAAAGAGAAAGGAGGCAAGATGGGCGCTTCCGACGGCCGCTGATGGAGCAAGCATCAAGGTTCCGAAGGCTGACGTCAGGGTAAGGATCCGTAGGAGGCAAGGTTTACCTACAAGTAAGATTGTTGGGCGCATTGGCTAGCGAGCCCATGCTGAGACTTGAGCGCAGCGGGCTGTGGCCCGTTGCCGGACCGGGAGATAGCTTGTATACAATTACGCGAGTGGTACGAGTTTCAAGTGTAACCGGTGTCACGGCGTGTCAAAAAACCCATGCCCATCGGTGATTTTCCAAGACAGCGAATGCTTACGGTCGGACCGTCATGCAGAGGTACGCCACACACACACGCACACACGTCTAGGCACGCAAGCGTTGGAGCGTGTCAAGTCCCGTCGTCACCATCGATGATGCCAATGCCATTGAACCCGTACCCTCGAGACCAAATCTCCACGACACGAACCAAGGCGGGCCAATCAACAAACCATGTTTTGCTACCAAGCCTGGTGCCAGGTGTGTCTCTGCCACATCACAGCCGTCCTGTAACCTAGGGACGCGTACGCGTCTCCCCCAAGTGCCCGAGAGCCACGATGCCCAAACCTACGTCCCGATCGGCAGCCCCATCCATCACCCTGTAGAATGCACCTGGCACCGCGATGAATTCCCACGCTGAAAACAAGGGGGAATCCGTTAGGAGCCGTGTGGGCGCCATCAATGTACATATACACATACGTACATGATACATGGAGTGCACATGTACATGTCTGCCGCTGACGTCGGCTGTACATCACCCAAGCCAAGTAGCGGTGAAAACCAACAAGGGAAAGCGGGTGTGTAGAGCAGGGGGTAGAGTAGGGTGCCATACCTCTCTAGTGTCGACCGGTAGTAAATGGGCGGGTCTTTTTTTTTTTTTCTCTCTTCTTGTGTACAGGGCAAGCAGGCATTCCACCGTGACAAACCATGACTGGACGTCGAGCCATGGAGAAGCGGAAGAAGAGCCAAAAAAACAAGCAACACCCCTGTAGCAACCCGACCAACTTCACCCCACCACGTCCAACCACCTCACCACCTCTTCTCCGCAAATCAGACACACGCGCGCGCGCAATGTGCATCCCCCCCCCTGTCTCCCATTCCCGTTTCCCCGCGAACAAAAAAAATATCCCAGCATAAACCGACATGGGTTGGGGTTCGGGGCGGGCGGGGCAGCAGCCACGATGTAGGTATGCAACTTGACCCAAAGAACAAAACCGGAACACGGCGACGCTTAGACGCGCCGGTGAGAAGCCAAGGCGCCCACCGGGACGTCGCGTGCGCGCTCCCCCCCTCGCCATCCACCACACGACGGGAACGATCGGAGTGTTTTTTTCTTCTTCTTTGCTCGCGCACCACGTCTCCGAGAGTCTAGAAGCTGTGGATCGTTTTTTTTCCCACTTCCCACCGGGGGGAGGAAGTGGTTGCATTACTTCACTCTGACATTAGCCAAAGGGGATGTCGGAGGTGGCCGGAGAAGGGGAAAGGGAGAGGCATTGGTCAGGTGCCTTGACGCTGTGTACCTGTGTATCTACCATTACTACTTGTACGAGTTACGCCTAGCATTTCGAGGGATAAGAAGGGGGGGAAAGTAGAGATGGGGGAAAAAAGACACACCATCGTTGTATAGATTGATGACGACGGGTTCGGATGGGAACGAGTAGTGTTATCGTTCTTTCCCTCTCTCCTCCAACCATGTACTATGGAGAATGGGGAGGGAAGGTAGTGTTCAGACCGGGACACAAGTACATTGGCGATATGCACGCGAGGTGGGGTTGTGAAAGAGGGAGAGTATGGCATCCGGAGCCTCGCGCGCGTGCGTGCGTGTGTGGATCCGTGTCACGTGGCTCGTTGCAGGCGGTCAGGGGGACATGCGCTTGATAGGATAGTGCCTCTTTGCACATACAGAACTTGCAAGGTACGCGAGCTGCGCGGCGAGAACGCTGAACCGTGTAAGAAAAACGTTATAAATACTTTGAAGCCACGTTTCCCCATCGAGAAGCACTACGGCTTCGGCCTCAGCCTTCCTAGCTCAGTGGTAGAGCGCGTCACTAGTAATGACGAGGTCGTCAGTTCAATTCTGGCGGAAGGCAGTTCTCTTTTGCTGGTTGCATCGTAGCGCAAGTGTGGTGGTTATTGTGCCAGTTGCAGGAATCAGTCGTCATGTCCACGCATGCAAGGGGTTGGTTACAAGTGATTTTTTTGGCCGACCGCTAGATGGCGTTCGCACATAAATGGCAAAAGCATCTTTAGGTACTGAGTACACTTTGTCACGCCGGAAGAGGTTTCTTTTTCTTTTTCGTACCGCGCTTCATTGATTGTGCGACTAATTTGCATATTCAGGGTGCACTGGTCAGTGCTGTCGACACAGACCACACATGGCATTCGATCAAGGCCTGGCCAAGCCATGCGTTCACAGCACAAATGCGACAGGGTGACTAGTGCACCCAAGGTGCATCAAATTGGAACTCGTCAATGTCATTTCCATGATACTTTTCCCGCACGACCTGATTACACCAGATGCGGATCGTACCCCCATGCACGCCATCACTGCCGCGGACTCGCACCAAGGGTCATGTTTATCTTTTATTTGTAAACACAAGCACCTTTGGAATGCCGATATCATGCGGCAGAAAGTTGAAAAGACCCAGAACCCCTTGGCTATCCATTGATGCCCCTAGACCTGATCGAGGACAGTCTCCTTGAATTCACGCTCAACCTTCTGGCCAGAGTCGTCCTGGCTCGACTCGCCGTGGAGACCAAGGAGAGCACCAAGGTCGAACTTGGGTGCCTTGAGGAGCTTGACCTTTCGGACGTGGACCTGCGTGTTGTGTTAGCCTTTTGACACGGCACTTCATGGTCCTAGCAAGCACGTACGTTCTGGAGGGGGTAGATGCCCTGTGTGGCCTTTTCAATCTCGCGGCCAATGACCTCGGGGATGAGCTTCTGGGTGAGCTGGGCGAGCGTGCATGCGCTGGCGTCGCGCGTCATAATCTCCATCATCTTCTTGCGGATAGCCCTGATCTGCGACGATTGGGCATATGTCGTCTTCTTGACCTGGTTTTGTCGTCGCTTGGTAAAGGCAATGCAGAAGAGGCGGATGAGGTAGTCATCCGTCGTCTTGACGACGACGTTGGCCTCGATGAGGGATTGCCACTTGCGGACGAGGGAGCGGAGCTTGTCCGAGGTGAAGTCGAGACCGTGGAAGTTGGTCAGGCAGTTCTTGCCCTGGACCTCGTCGACGCGAAGCTTGACCTTGCGGAAGGCGTGGTCCTCATCCTTTTGGAGATCGGCGAGCGAGACCTCGAATATCCGGCCCTTGAGAGCGTCGTTTGCGTTCTTGAGACCGGTGGTACGGTTGACGAGCGTCTTTCCAACACTGCAAAGGACGTAGAGTAAGCATTGAATCCCCGTGTGTGTGGCAGCGGGAAGTCTTACTCTCGGACCGCAAAAGTGCCTGGGGCCTTGATGTTGTACCAGTCCTTCTTAGCGAAGGTGTCGGTCTTCTTCTTGAGACCCTTCTTTCCCTTTGAAAGACGCTTGTTCTTGCCGACAGCCATGATTGCGAGTCTTGTTGTCGGGCGTCGAGATGTGGTGGGTTGTCGTCGTCGATGTCGAAGAGCGAGAATCCAACGCCAATGTGGTGTCGAAAATCTAAGCGAGCCCAGTAGCGCATCACGTGCGCCAAGACCACACAAGGCCACGGCGATGCGCAGACGCACCACTCCGACTGCCATGCAACAACTTGGCGCATCAGTACCAGGGAAAGCTGGGCCGGGTTCTGGTAGGCGGGAGGAGCCATTCTCTCGTCGCTTTGCATGGGTTCTGGAGGGGTTTGGGTGCTGCGCGACGCTTTGCCATCTACAGGCTGGACATGCACTCATTGGTCTGGTCACTGAGGCACGGGTAACATGGGTGTCCAACATGGGCGGGGTGCAGCCCATTGTTCTCTGATATGGTTGTGTGTGTGTGCAGCAGAGGAGCGAGTCCAGGCCTCAGCGTATGGCGAGGGCGGGGGCGATAGCATCACCAGCACAACTTGAATCACGGAACAACATAACATGTGAAAGTGTCGGCAATGCGATAATGGGTTGGTATTGTCATGTTATTACATCTAGTATACTTGTACTATGGGAGTGGGCTTGGTACGGGCTGGAAAAACGGCTCACGTGCCTGGCCCCTCCATCTAAGGGAGCTGTGCTCATGCGCCTCCCTTAGCATCGTACCGACTCGAACACGTGCACTGCGGCGATATGAGCCCGGTGGCTGTGCGTGTAGTCATCCGACACCTGGACAGGCCGCTTCCTTCCGGCCCAGATAACGTGCCGCCATGCACCTCCACGTCGCACAGGGCTGACGGTCTGACTTGACCTGCCTGCACACAAATCATGGTGAAGGTAGCGTAGTGGCTCCAGCGCGGCCTCAACACGGGGCTGGGATCCGATTGCTCGGTGGGCTGCACATTGCTGACGCTCTGTAGCCTCGGGTGCAGGCAAGGTGCGCTGCTCCCGGGAAGAGAAGTAGGAGGGGGATGGGCGTGTGCAACCTGGTGGATTGGGTGGTAGTGGGAGTTGGGAGGTCTTGGTGCATGTCAAAGGGAGATTTTGGTGACATGCCATCCTAGACCCAGCGGGCGGTGCGTCTAAGCCTTGACGTCGGTCTGCTGTTCTTGCTGGGCATATGGGCTTTCAGTCTGGCAGAACTTTTCAAAGTCAGGGAAGCTGATGTAGCCATCTAGAAGCAATGTTAGTGCCATGTTGGGGAGAGGGGAGAGGCATTGGTGAGGCATGCTTACCCTGCTGTCTGTACTGCCTGACGTAGCGATCGCTCTCGGTGCGTGACATGGCAGGCCTGTCGGAGGGGTAGGATGGTTCCGAGTTGAGGGTGGACCTGGGCGAGAGCATTGGGCTTCCCGGAGGCGTCTCGCCCCGTGGCGTGGTGGGCGAAGAGGCGACCTTTGCGAGGAGAATGGAGGCCTTGATGGGGCTTCCCGAGGTAGCAGAGTCCCGGCGAGAGGCGGTGGGCACGAGGGTAGTGAGACAGGGAGAAGAGACGGTTGATGGCGTCAGAGGAGGTCGTCGGCTTCCGGATCGGGAGCGCTGGGGCGCCTCGGTGGGCAGCGAGTAGTAGTAGCGCTGGTGGGTAGACATGGCGAGGGGCAGTGTGTGTGTTGGGGTAGAGGTTGGAGTGGTGAGCAGAGGGTGGTTGAGTAGAGTGGAGGTGAAGAATGGCGGGCAGTGTTGCGAGCAGGCCGGGTAGTATAATAATGTCGTCGGCAGTGTCTAGACGGGCTGGTTGAGGCCATGGTAGCGAGTGTATAAGTAGTGAGGCCTCTGGTCGGCCCAGGCACCCTGGCCGACGCCAGCTGCATCAGCAGCCCGGAGCTCCCCACTCGACGTCGCTGGCGGTTTGGAGCTAGGGCGTGCATGTGGAAGAAGTGGGCACCGCCAGAAAACGTGGACGGTCAGAATTAGGCTGGATGCCAGGGGACGTGGTGGAAGCGGACGGACGTGGTGTCTTGTCGGCCTCTGGCCCGCCCTGACTCGCCCGCCCACACGGCGCCCGTCCGTCTCACCTCCATTTGCGCTGCAGGTGTGAGCTGGCCACGGCGCACACCACCACACCACCCGGCTGACTGACGGCAGTGTCTGTCACTGGCACTGGCACCGGCACTGACACATACGCTCACACGCCCACGCCCGCCCGCTGCCTGGTGATTGGCACCCTCTGCTGCGCCCTCACCGTCTCCGTTGCCGTCTGCCGTCGACATCAAGGCCTTGCCGGCACAGCGGGCGGGCTGCCATAGCGGCGCCCTTGGCCGTGGCATCGCTGTCGCTGCGCAGTCATGACAAAA
>JALPSE010000136.1:46146-59842 GCA_030558545.1 Bipolaris gigantea | reverse complement strand
CCCCCCCCCCCCCCCCCAAAACTCCACCCTCCAATCCCAACCCACCTCATTCCAACACTCCAACCACGGTTCATCCCCCCTTTTTCGCTTTACTGCCACACCCAGACTCACCGACACAAGTCTCCCTCGGCCATAAAGCACACCGAAGCCGCACATGGCCAAAAGGCCACGTTCGGCCGCAAGAAGCAAGCGTGTCGCCAGACCAGCATTTCCACCCTGCTGAATCGGGGAGCGAGCCGGGTGGGAGATGAAGATGGAGAGCCAGGGCTCGGCACAGGCTCGGTCGGGCGCGAGCGGGATTCCCTCGGTTGCGGAGATGGATGCTCTGCTTGTGGCGAGGATGGTGGGGTATCTGGGGGACAGGGAGGGGGGAGGTGGAGGGAAGCTGACGGTCAAGCTGAGACTGGTGCCGTGTGCGGCGGGGGCGAGAGAGGGAGCTTTGTTGTCTTCACGTCGACACCGCCAGCACGGCGGGCCAGGCCCGTGTAGTAGCCAATCGCGCCACGCACAAACAGCAGCAACGACAACAACACACAGGCCGTCTGCGGCTCGGTCGAAACAAAGGCCCCCGCCGGCAATGCTAACACGACAATCAACACGCAACCAGGCCCCTCTCCCTCCCCTGTCCAAGTCCCCTTCCACCACCACCACCATGCCTCCTCTCCCCCGACCCACGGCCAAATCCACTCCCTTTTTTCCCCACCTCCGCCTAACGAATGAACCCCCCGTTCCCTGGGCTCCCATCTCCCTCCCCTGCGCCCTTTTGCCTGACGACCACGAAGGCGCGCCAGCAGCTTGGAAAAGGCTTTTCCCCAACGAAGAAGCGTTTGGAGAGTACGGGGGCAAGCCGACAGGGTGGATGGAGAAGATGACGTGGAAGACGGAGGAGGGCTGGGTGAAGAGGGGAGAGGGGGATGTGTATGTTGAGCGGATTCTTGGGTAGGCATGGGCAGAGGTAGATTAAGCCGCTGGGCGAAGCTTGGGGGACTAGGATTTTTTGGCCTATTTGGAATGGGTAGGGGCGGCTGGGTTGGCTAGTGCTCGACGAGTCTTTGGTGTCGTCTGCCTCATCGCGATGGATTGGGTTCTTCTTCGGGGACGGGGCCGTTGGTGTGGATGGATGGATGTGCGTTGGGCTTGCGTGCGTGCGTGCGTGCCAGAAGAAACTGGGGCGTTAGTCAGATGACGAGCTGGGGCCCGTTGATGACTTAGGCGTCAGCGTGGTGGTTTTGGTCCTTTCTCTTTGCTTTATGTCTGCAGTCGGCTAGGAAGACTTGTACGTTTCCTCTAGACCACTTGGGTGCTCGTGTGAAGAGACCGAGCGAAGTGCTGGGCAGCCAGTCTGTCGGATCTTCATGTACAAAGCGTCCCAGCAACTTGAATCCCGCGCCCTTTGCCCATTTGCCCACCGGCCACTTTAAAATTGGTGTCCGTGAACCTTGCGTTTCGTAGTGGGGTGTGAGATGGCGAGGACCCGTGCCGCCAAGACCAATCTTCTGTGCGACCTCGATGAAATACCCGGACCAGCATATCAGCGGCGATTTCTGAGCGGTGACATTGGAATGCATGTAGCTAGTCGGAAAGGCTGTGTCTTGACACTCTAGGTAGCCCCCAGGTTTGAGATTGGCATAGGCTTGTCCGAAGAAACGAGGCCAGTTCTTGATCATTGCTACGAAGGCGCGCGAGTGGATGTAGCCGAATGGATCGTGGAAGATCCAGTCTCTTTCGCAGTCGCCAATCAGGAATTCACAATTTGGCGGGATCTGTGCAAGCTGGATGGGACTGAGGTCTGTGCCCAAGGCATGAGCGGATGGGTGCTCGTCTGCGAGCTCGATAGCCCATGTGCCAGTCCCAGATCCTACATCCAGAAAGCTCTGAACATTTTCTGGAATGGGCGCTCGCTATAGCTTTCTGTCGAGCGTAAGGTGAAAAAGATAAAAGACACACTGTCCGGATGCTAGTTTTGAGCTTTCGGGTGGCATGATTTGACAGCCTCCCAACGGGCCAGTTTTCCGATGACGGGAGGGTAAGGGGAGGGCACTACGTTCTTCAGGTGGCATATTCCAGGCGCCCCATCCAATCATACCGGTTGTTCGTATCGCTCGACAGAGCTTCCACACCTCTGCGTCAACTAGGAATAGTGATTTTGATCACTTGCAGACGCCTCCGGGGCTAGTGGAAAGGTTTGTTGTATTGGGACGATAACGCAAGTCGAGTCGGATGTGATTTGCCTTTGCAGTAGACCTGTCCACGATGGGGCGTAGTGTTAATTGTTAGTTTGATTCAGGAATGTTACTTCCAAACGGTTCTTGACTTGGTGGCCTCCGCATTAGATGTTTCTGCAGATGAGACACACATGCTTGGGATCTGAATCAAGTTTGGGAAACAGGATGATGGGCGTACACAAGGCCACAACTACCTGCGGCTTGTGATTTGCCGGCGACCCCGCTGTTCCTCGGTGGCTGCTGTAAGTGAAAGCTACTGCAGGGAGTTTACGTGAGACGGCCGTTCGTAAGCTGTTGACCGGTCAGAGTATAAACAGCTATGTAAGAAGCTGTCTCGAGAGCTGTAGTTGGAAGAAAGTAGATGACCGTAACCCTGCGCCAAGACTGCGAACCCTTGCCTATTATCCTCAGCCCACAGTGACACATGTCGTTTGCTTTACTTGTTCCACCGTCTCCAAGACTCCCTATCGAGATTCAGTACTCCAGCGGCGATTGCTATTTCTATTGCTTCTCTGTAATGCCTACCCCTCACCTCGATGTCACTACCTTGATAGCCAGCACGGATCGGCATACCTTACTTTTCCAGTTGCACAACCAACAAGAGCTGTGCACTATTCAACAAGATAGGTGGGCCGCCACGACTCGCTGCCTCTGCAACGCACATAAAATACCCTCAGTCAAACAACCACCAATGGTCGTCCCTTGAAACAGGATGCATTCACTCTTCACTCGGCACACACGACGCAAACAGGCATATTCGACAATGAGGTTGTTGCGTGAAATTATAATTACGACTACGTGCAGTCGAGGAACTGCAGTCCCCTAGTAGAGACGACATACATAAAAAGGAGTAAGACAGGAAAAAGGTCATTAGGGAACGGAATGGCATGCATTAGTTGCTTCAACCACGGAAGCTGCGAGCCACAACGGGCTCCGACCTGGTGGTAGTAGGATTCGCTGCACGAACGGGTCCTACACCGGGCAATGGCCTAAAGGCCGGAACATCGGGCCAGTTCCCTAGCCCGGCAGGGTCACCACCGAGTCGGATCCATTTGGCGTGCGAAGGAATGTCGCCCGCAAGGACGAACATACGATACCAGCCGAGTGGTGCAATATATGGTCCCTTGGGAGCCTTGACGGAGCAGGCGTTTCCTGAGCAGGTAACTTGAGGGAAGAGGATACGTGCACCCATGGAACTACCATGCGTACTGGATTCGGCTCCCATAAGCGACACCTTGATGGGACCACCTGCGCTAGACGTGACAGTGAAGGAGTAGCTGGCCTCCCAGTTCCAGTCGTTCTGAGGAAGATCAAAGGTTGGTTGGGGGATACCAGAGAGGAGGTATGGGGGAAGGAAGACCTCTAGTCGATGCTCCTGGGGGTTCACGTTGTCCTGCGGGTCTGAGCCAGACACAAGCACTCTTCCGTCGTCCATTACCACAGCCTCGGAGTGGTACATGCGCGCAATGGTGGTGTTGGCCATGATGCTCATGCGTTGGTGCTTGGGCTTCCTGGAGTCGTACAAGACGGCGTTCAGGTTGGGGCTTTCGGCCAGACCAAAGCCAGCTTCACCAATCTCGGCTCCGTTCAGGATCAAGAAAGTGCCATCTGGTAGAGAAGCCATGCAGGACATGACACGACGGGATGGCATACGCTCAATTGTTCACTTGGGTTGGGCAACGTCTGGCGCCATGCTGACGCAGTTGTCGAGTCCATAGCGCGGGTTCTTCGCTGCGCCACCGCAGATGAGAACCTCAAGAGGATCAGTATAAGGGTAGTACTGAGGAAGAAGGACCTGTGTGCCCTCGTATGGGTAGGTTCGGCCTCCCGTGGGGTCGGTAACAGCAGCCGGAACCTTTGGCAGAATGGTCTTGGTGTCAAGAGTGACCTCGTCGAGGATGCGGGCTTCATTGTAGTACTGGATAAAGATGCCACCGGATGGAAGTACGACAAGGAAGGGGTACAGGTTGTATGGGTCAGTGTCTTGCAAGTACTGTGCATGCTTGACTGCTCCGGCCTTGGGCAGGATCTCCATGTTTGGCACGGGGGGACCGTTAGAGCCGTCCTGGCCACCGACGATAAGCATTGAACCGTTAGCCATAAGGAGACCAGTGGGATACCAGCGACCCTGTTGCAGCTTCACGGTATTCACGTCCTCCTGCCAGTTGTTGGTACCGTTGACGCCAAGCGTGCCGTCTGGCGTGTACATGCGCACACCGAACAAGGAATCCGTTGACCAGCCACCAATGTTAATCTGGCGACCAGCACGGTCAGGCAGCGTCAGACCAGCGGCACAGAAGATATCAGTCTTGATACCGGTCAGCTCGCGGAAGGCGTGGAAGATGTCACCTCCAATTGAAGGGTCAAGCTCGTAGGCACCGGTTGAGTTGGGCTCTCCAGTTCCGTACTTCTCGAGGAGAGAAATCTTGCCATTGACTGCGGGCTGCGAAATCAAGGGGATAATCGGACCACCGACCAAGAACTCATAACGTCCAGCTGCGTTGCCTTTGGGGTAGTTCCACACATACAGTGGATCAGCGCCCTCCCACTTGTAATAGGACAGACGGTTACCCTGGCCGCAGATTGCCTCGGGTTGGCCAGGACATGACATGTTGCATTCTGACTCAGGAGCAGGCTTGGAACCGGCCTTCTCGATGCCATCCAAGTCACCACAGAAGCATTCCTGGCCATACTCCAGTCCAGCATGCATGAAGCCGAATTCTTAACACTTGCTAAGACACCATTGTGGCGAGTTGCCAGTCTCGTTGACAGACTTCCAGGGGAAAACTTGGCCACCGACATCAGTAATGCAGCCTTGGTACTTCCAGCCACCTACAGTCTGTATGGGCTTTGGCGGCTGATAGATCTTGAGGGGATTCTGGCTGGAGTAGATGCTCATCCTGTTGGGACCTCCGCATGTCTCGGCTTGGTTTCCTGAGCATTTGGTGTTGCACTCGGACTCGGACTGAGCCAGTGCACCTCCCATTCTGATCTGTTGAGGTTAGTATCTGAGTAGGAATGAAGGGGGCTGGGCGTGCTTACAAAGTTATCACAGAAACACTGGTAGCTATACTCCATGGCGGCGATCTCGAAACCAGCCTGGGCACATTTTCTGGTGCATGATGCAACTGTCATTTGCTGATCATCGGGCTGCTGGTTGTTGAGAATACGGTATCCGGGCCCATCGACGAAGCAACCCTTGTATTGGAAGCCTTGAGGAAGACCGCTGGCAGCTGGTGGAGCGCTGGACGTGCTGGCTTGCGTGGTAACCGTAGGTGTGGTGGTGGTAGCAGGAACGGCGGCACTGGAAACGGCAGAAGACGGGGTGCTGACTTCGTTGCCCGTGTAGAACCTCCACAAGGTCAATCGGTCAGAACCTCCGCACATTTCTGTTTGGTTTCCGTTGCAGGCCATGTTGCATCCCGTGTTGCCGTTGGGAGCTGGTCGGCCCTGGTTCCGCAATTGGCTGTCGCAGAAGCATTCTCCGGCATACTCGGTACCAGCATAGGTGAAGGATGCTGTTCGGCATGCGTCTCTGCATTTCTGGTTCGTCATGCCACCAGTTACTCCAAAGGCTGCCGACAGCGACCTTGCTTGGACGGAGTCGGTGTAGCAACCTTCAGCATGCCATCCGACCTTGGGCTCCTGTGCGCTGACTGTAGATGCTACAGACAGTGCCAGGAGCAGGGTGTGGGACAGGCTGAGAGCATGAGGGGGCGCCATGTGAGGCGAGAAGCGATGGCAGAAGCGAAGGCGTGAGTAAGGCAGTGTCGAGCAAAGTCTCGACAGGCAGGAATGATTGCCTGGTTGATGAGGCCTGTGAGGTGTGGATGGCATCCCAGCCGATATCTATATATGCTTGCCATAATGGCAGGCAGCGACGAGATGGGGACATTGGCCAATGGTACGCCTAGTCCGGTCACTTCGACACGACGAAAATCTAGTCAGTCCGTCAGCTTGGGTAGTTTAGCTGGGCGGCGGGTGAGGTGGGTGGTTGTGGCTGCGAGGGCGAGCAGGAAGCAGCTAGGAAAAAAAACGGGAACAATTCGATAGTCATGGTGCCCGTATTACGGCTGAAAAGCGGAATGGGAAGAGGCCGAGTGTCGCTGTCTCGTTGCTACTCGCCTAGGGCGTGCGTCCCGCAGCTTGATTCTCGTCGGATGGGCATGGTGCCTTATCCCGGCCAATCAAGCACAGAACTAAGTCAGGGGTCAATTCATGTATTCACGAGGTTTCCTCTTTGGTCGTGGATGGGTAAGCAGTGGGGGGAGTAGGCGAGGCTGAGGGCTTGTGATGGCCTGACTGCACAAATGGGCGCAAGCGAGTGACTTGGGGCCCACGTGAGGATGCAGGTTGCGCCATGACAGTGCACACGCCGGGCATCTAGTGTGGTGTTGAGGGAAGAATAGTTGCGAACGAGGGCTAAGTTTAGCACGGCTGGTGCTGGTAGGAGTCAGGTAGCTTCACCGACCCGGCAGGCCACAGTGCTGGGTGCAACAGCAAATCCGTCGTCATGAATGGATGCTGGCACTTGAGCACACTGGATTTGGAGGGTGCTGGCCGATGCACACCAGCGGGTCGATAGATATGGAATCGTGTCAGCATTGGACGAGACGGGCAGCAGATGGTTTCCCCCCTTGCAAAAGTCACGGCAAGGCCCTGTCGGCCGTGCGAGCCGGCCAGCGAGGCAGTCTTGGTGAGATGATACTGTGCTGGCGCTAAACAAAATGCCCCGCGTGGGAACAGACGGCGAGGAGGTGGCTTTCGCGTTGGTAGCGTGCAAAGACACGGCTCGTGGTGAAGATGGCCAAGAGGGGCCGTGTGGTGGGAGTAGGCTTGTGGCTGGGAGTACTACTACTATACTTGCTGTGTGCCTCGCTCAGCCCTGTCCAACGTCGCCGCCACTTTGCTCGTCCAGCACGTGCATGCCAGTCCCGCATACGGAATACTGCGCGGCTCTCTGCATCGCTACCCTAGGCAAGAATAGGATTACTTGGGGGATGGGGGAGCCCTGGCTGCATTCACATGCCTACCGGTAGCCTGCGGGCCACCATCTCGTCAGCTCTGCTCCTGTCCACGGCCCCAGACTCACCGGAACACCCAAGGCGTCCGTTGGAAAGCCGTTTGTTCCATCCTGGCTCGAGTCATGCTCTTCGCACACCGTTTTGTGCACCACCTCTGGACCCAAGGGAGCATTGGCGCTTCACGCCCTTAGTTCCCATCGTTATCGAGCCCGTCGGCTGCCCCTGCATAACCCCAGCCGCCAAGCAACGAGTCCTTCTTGGCCTCTGCCGGCCAATGGCGCCTCTTCACCCTCGCCCTTTTTTGGAACCATCGCTGCACAATCGCCCGGCCTCTTGACTTATCACACGACGAGACTTGCCCATACGCATCAGTGCTGTGTCGAGGATCCAGGCAACTAGCTACCATACTGACCATCTCAAATCCCCCGCTGCCCACCGATTAGACGCACTCTTCTATTTCCAAAAGCCTCTAGCATATTCACATTCCCCGCCCATGTGCTCGGCCGCGTACCACTCTCACAACCAAAACACTTACCCAGTCGAGTCACGGGCAGATGGACCTCCTGTGCAAACGAGCATGGTTTTTTCCTCAGAGGCGCTGTCCACGTGCCGGACACGTAAGCCAGCATGCCCTGGTAAAATTGCATCTCGCCAATCGTCCCGGGCGATTCAGAGCAAAGACTGGTTTGCCGGAAGTACTACTTGCTGCCATCAAATCGAAGCGAGGTCGACCGGCAAGAAACGCCATGGGAGGCCTGATGAGGGCCGAACTAGCTGAACGGCACGCCACGGCAGTGGGTGTTCTAACTACACCCATTGCCATCGTCCCGTCGTGGGAGAGGGGAGGGCTGTTGACAGCTCGGGAAGAAGCCTTATTGTCGGGTTCCTACTGCTGAGGCATCATCACTTCATTCACGACCTTTTCGCCCTCACTGTGTGTACATGGTGAGTAAGCAGGCCCTTGTACCCTGTGTAAATAACCAGCCGGTCCCACATACGCTTGTTGTGTGCTGCACTACGTCCATGAGCATGAGTACATGTCTCATCTGCTATGCGCACCACCTGGTCCCTATTCCTTTCAGCCTTTCAGCCTCCACCGCCCACTCCGGGCGCGTTGACAGTAACCACCCATGTAGGAACAGGGTAAGCGAAGCGTAGACATGGTAGTTGGGTGTATACCCCGACAGAATCTCCATGGCCGTGGTGTAAGGAGCGCCGTGGCCTTGGCAAAGTTCACGTGTACGACGCGAGTTAGCAGGCTCAGCCCGGCTGCGTAGTAGTACCAGTCACTGCGGGGTAGACCGGTGGGGACGGCATCCACGAGAGCAGGTCTAATCACCACCAAGTCTCTTCATCTGCGCCACATCCACCAGCCTCTGATTAGCCCTTGGATTCTGATAGTAGCCAGTCATGAGTCTGCTCTTGCCGCCTGTTCGGGCGGCCATCTTCGACGTGGACGGCACCCTTATCAACTCGGAGGACATCTACACCACCATCTACAACCACATTCTGCGAGAATATGGAAGGCCCGAATACCCCTGGGCCATTAAAGCCACGCAGCAGAGCAGAGGCTCACGTGTAAGGATCCCCCCCCGCAATCAAAGGCAATCTCCAGCTCCTCAGGTTCGCATGCAGGGCACCAATCGTCTTCTTGCTTGGGCACAGGTACCACTCTCCCCAGCAGAGTGGGCGTCAAAAGAGAAAGCACATGCACATTTGTTCAGGAACAGCGAGACGCTCCCTGGCATTGATCACCTGCTTGATACGCTGAAATTCCAGACCACGCCACCTATACTGCTGTCGCTAGCTAGCTCCGCAGGGCGCGAGAAGTTTGCGCTCAAGACATCACATGTACCATGCATTGGGCGAGCATTTCAAGACCCCGCCTTGCACGTATTCGGCGATGACGCAGAAATGTCGGACAGCAAGAAGAAGCCTGAGCCTGATATCTTCCTTCTTGCTCTGAATCGGCTGAATGCTGCCAACACAGCGCGTGGAGAGCGCGCGCTGGAGCCCGGCGAATGTCTGGTCTTTGAAGACTCGATCGCGGGGGTTGAAGCCGCACGCCGGGCTGGCATGCGTGTCGTGTGGGTGCCGCATCTGGGCTTAGCACGGGTCTGCAAGGGACGCGAGATGGATGTCCTGATGGGGCGAACAGAGGCCGGTGGTCAGGTGCCCGACTATGCAACTCCTGTCCAAGGCGAAGCGAGAGGTCCGGTGGCCGGCCCAGACGGACGCCTGATGTCAGAGGACGGGCTGGCGGAGATGAGGCACAGCCTGGAGAATTTTCCCTATCGAGCCTACGGGATCCATCTTGTCGAATGACAGTGCATCGACATGGATGGCTTTGCTGCACGACAGGACAGTGGAAGAGAAGACAAACATGGAAGTGGCTGGTGTTGATGAGACAGTGCGTAGGGCAAAGGCTCGACTTGGCTCGGTTACATAGCTTCTCGTGTCGAGCCGCTGCTGTCTTTCACGACAAGATTAGCGAGCGGCTCAAACATGTGTACATGCCATATGACAAGACGCCAAGCTCGGTAGACACGAGACAAGGAAAATCCGTAGTAGTACTATGTTTGTGCACACTGGGAAGCGAGATGCTTGGCATGCGTACTATGTACTATTTCAGCCGCAAGATTTACATGAGCACATTCCACCACCCATCGCTCACGCTTTCGTGTACCACCCACTCCCCACGGCCTTGGTCTTCGCCTCCCCCGTATACGTCTTTGCCCACTCATCATAGCCCGCGCGGCTAAAGCCACTCATGTCGGGGAAATCCCTCGGGCACCCCAACGCCTGGTACCCGGGCAGCAACAAGGCACTGAGAAAATTGACCACAGTCTGCACCAGCACCACGGAGTTAAACAGCTCGCTCGGAAAGTTTGCATACACGGCGTTGTAGAGAAAGCAGGCCAGCGCCTGCGGTGTATCCGGTAACACCACGGGTCCCGCAACCCACGCCTGATCGGCGCCCGCGCCCCCAAGGGCCGGGCGAGCGTACAGATAGACGTCCAGGATGCCTGCTGCCGCCTCGACGATCGTCA
Organism: Bipolaris gigantea; assembly: GCA_030558545.1. Taxonomy (NCBI): domain Eukaryota; kingdom Fungi; phylum Ascomycota; class Dothideomycetes; order Pleosporales; family Pleosporaceae; genus Bipolaris; species Bipolaris gigantea. The sequence continues at coordinate 49,543 of JALPSE010000136.1, read as the reverse complement.
TGGGGGTCGCGCGGCGGTACCACCCTTGGGGCGGTATGCGCTCGGGCACGCGCGTGTACTCTAGCTCCGGGTCGTCCCACTTGCCTGGCTGACGCGGCTTTGCGCCGTAGAAGCTCGTAATGGAAGCTTCGTTTGCGAGGGTGCCGTTGGAGAAGAAGCCCGGGATGAAGTAGTAGGCGCCCATGACGACGGCGGCCGAGGGCACGTTGAAGTAGAATTGCGAGTTGGCCGCGCGCGAGGCCAGGTAGCGGTTCTTGAAGTGCTCCTTGATGGCGTCGGTGTTGTAGGTGCCGTTGCCGCGCGCGAGGGCTTGCTGGTGGAGCTGCTTGAAGAGCGAGGGCTGGAAGGAGATGTTGTCGCCTTGGAGGTAGAAGTCGAGGCGTGTGGCCGAGGCGTCGCCCTCGTTGAACTTGCCGTGGCCTGCGATGCCCGAGGGAGTGCCGAGCAGGGAGTTGAGCGCCCCGTTGAGGACGCCTACGCGTGCGTCGGGTCCGCCGATGCTCATCTTGGTGGAGAGGATGTCGCCGCCGTCGAGGGCTCCGCCGGTGGCGAGGAGCGCGCTCAGGTCGGGGCCCATGTTGAAGACGGCTTCTGTTCCGGCTTGGATTTGGGCGATGGTCACGATGCCGCTTCGTGGAATGTCTGCACTTGTTGGCTTGGCTAGAAGCTGAGGGACATGCATGGTACAAGACTTACATCCATGATTTGCCAGTGTGTTGAGACCGGGGCAGGGACCGCGCTGGTCAGTAGGGCCAGGAGGCTGGAAAGGGTAGGCGGCTGCAAACTCGTTAGCAACCTGTGCGAATCAACTACGGCATACATACCCTCGGGGAACCTCTTCAACCCCTGCACCGAGTCGGATGTTGGGATGAGTCCTAGCAGAGGGTCGAGAATGGGCTTGAGGGTGTCTACGAGCTGGCGAGGCTCTGCCGCTGCCGCACCCCGGCTTTGCAGCTTACGCTGGATCTCGGCGCGTGCTTCTGGATGCTTTAGGAGAGCCTCGAGACCTTCGGGCCTAAGCCATGGGAAAGCCAGGGCCGAGGGCGTGGCGAGGACGAGCAGAAGTGCGGAGCGCATACTTGCTGTGGGTTGAAGCAAGAAAGGAATAGAGGCAAAGCCGGCATGGCATGCCTTTTAAACTGAATTCCGCTGCTCTTTTGCCTAATACCTTCCAGGTCCAGTATTCAGCCTCACGATAAGAAGCCTTGGTCATTACAAATACTCCTTTTGCTTCCTGTGCGTGGCTTTGGGTTTAGTTTGACACTACTCAGCCCTCGGCCCCCAATCGGGATCCTTCAATCGACTTTTCTATCGCTAGACCCTCATCGGATGGAGAAGAGGCGCACAATTTCGTACGTGGCTGGTGAACTTGACGCCGCATTGGGAGTCGCTGGCCTTTTGTGGATGAGCATCGCAGCCCTGTTCCTTGCGCGCCATCTACGACTAAGCTTTTGCTGGGACGGGAGAGCGGCTATGCAGGGTTTCTTGTGATGGCTTAATTCCCCCGGTCCATTTGGAGAAGAAGGATCGAGCGCTAGTGCAGCGCCTGGGGGTGGCAGTAGGCCTGATGTGGGATATCTTGACAGACGGTTGACGTCCCGCATTCGCGATTTGCAGATCTAGATTGCAGATCTTGGCCCGAATCCGCATAGTCTCCCGTCCGTCACCGAGGCTTGCAGTACTCGACTGTAGGTACGTAATAGGCTAAAGCTTGGTAGACAGTCACAGTCATGTGCACTCTGTGTGGCGCACACATGGCTTTTCTTCGTGTGATGTTCATAGGCTTACGCTAGGTATTGGTGTGGGGGGTGGGAGGTGGTGCTTAGACGGGTGATTAGAAAGCCTGCAGGGTGATTGGGGAGGCATCTTCGATCAAAGTGTGTAGTGGAGAGGCAGTGGGTCATGTGGAGAAGACTGATATGCACTCCTGAAGTAGCAACTCCGTCTCCTAACCAGTGTTGGTGCCAGCATCGCCTTAGTACCCAACGAGCGTCGGAGTCTAGACCGAAACCTCCGCTGCAAAGGACAGGCAAGACGAGAGAAATCTCCAACGTCGTTGGGGTGACGTGAGGTTTGGTACACCATCTTGACTGTGCAGTTGGCATCAGTTCACCAGCTCGGTCTCGCAAATTCAGGGGCGAGAGACTTCACTGTCGATAGTTTAAGACTGGATGCATGTTGAAGACTGGACCGCAGATACAAGTATGCAAACGGCTCGTCGAGAAAGAAGACACACCCAGTCTGCAGCCAGTCTAGCGTAATCCCACGCTATGTGACGTCTGCATATCCCTTCAGTCTAGCATTGAACACAAATCATCCCATCAACATTGGTGCACAATGCACTGACAAGGCGCATGGGCGCGAAGCGGGTGAGGCCTGTGCGACGGGAATGTCCCAACACCGTGGTTTTGACTGCAGCGAGCACGACGCATGGAAAGCGCCAAGTGCGCCGGTGTGACACTGAGGATCATGTCTTCTGATTCTGTATGCGGGCTTACTGTCTTTGCATCAGGAGCTGTGATGGCTTCCGTGCAAGACGATTGCTTACCAAAGCTACACAAGACCAGGCTGGCCATGGTCGGACTGTCTGCCAGAGTGTGTGACAGCAGTACCGCAGGCTCGGTGCCAGACGTGGTTCGAGATAGGGCTGACAGGATCTGTTGTACGCCCGTTGGTCTATACGACCATTCCCATACCTTGTCCCACGTACTTGTGCGTGCAGAGAAGGTGTTTCTGGTTACAGTCACTGTTTGGAGGAGACCAACACGCACCATGCTCGATAGAACGAGGAGAGTGGCCCTGCGCCGAAAACTGGCATCGATTCTCTGGTCCAGAGGAAAGTTTCGCCAGTGTCGCTCTAGGCTGTACATACACATCTGACAGAGATGTGTATTCACAGACATGATTCCATCGTCGAAGCTTCAATTGTGCCACCTTTGAAGCTAGTCTAGTCGAGGCCTGGGTACACAGGCCGCTCGAAGTGATCACTCTTAGCCACCTGTCAAAACGATGGCAGTCACTGACTGTCTGTTCCAAGGCTACACAACTTCCCAACAACACACCATACTCTTGTCGCAGCTATACAGACATGCACGCCCGACATTCGAGCCATTGGTAGGTTTTGATGCCACCACTTACACAGGATATATACAATTCGCGCCAGAGCATAGGTTACCCAAATCTGTGCTACGCCAAGCCAGGCCGGTATCGAAAACAAAGAGCAGATCGAAATGAGAAGAGCATTTTCCTGTAGCTAAGCACCCACAGGAGTCTTGAAGTCAGACGACCTCGCCTGTGTTGTATCCGTTGCATTGGACTCGGGGCACCAGATCCTACCATCACAGCCCGTCCGTCTCCACGCCATGGCACGAACACATCCACGACACAGCACTCAACA
>JALPSE010000136.1:13260-38074 GCA_030558545.1 Bipolaris gigantea | reverse complement strand
TCTTCTTCTTCTTCTTCTTCTTCTTCTTCTTCTTCTTCTTCTTCTTCTTCTTCTTCTTCTTCTTCTTCTTCTTCTTCTTCTTCTTCTTCTTCTTCTCGTAATTCCTTCTTGTCCGTTGTATCTCCTTGGCACTCGGTAGGGAAACAACCGGTTCGAACCCCCCAAGCCCACACAGCCACAGACACACGCATATGCCTATGCGACATGCACACTAGGCAGCAGCCGTAGCCGCCGCCTCATTCTTCTCGACCAAATCCACCACCCCCCTCCCCCGCCCCATCTTCACCAATTTGACCTCTTCCCTCGCCTCACTCCCAACCGCCTCGCCCTCGTCCACGCCCTCACTCCCCCAGACCGCCTCTTCCTCGTCCTTGACCCCCCGCTTGACCTCGGCAAGCTCAATCCGCATGCTGTACGCATCCTCGCCATCCGCGTAGTACTTGGCCTCGATCTTGTCCACCTTGAACCCCAGCGTCTCCCGGTACAGACGCAGGGCCGCCGTGTTGGACACGCGCACGTGCAGCGACACGTAGTGCGCGTTGAAGGTCTCGGCCATGGCGCGCTGCGACTGCCGCATGAGCTTCTCCGCGAGTCCGAGCCGGCGGTGGGTGCGCATGACGGAGAGCGACGTGATGTGGCCGTGTTGGACGCCGTCGGTGGGTTCTTCCTCCATTTTAGCGAGCACGTAGCCTACGATCTTGGGCGGGTCGTAGGGCGTTTTCGGGGCGCGCGACACCTTTTTGCGACGTTTCCTTTGGTCAGAATTCATCGAGTCTCGTCTTGGGACATGGAATGGGTTCGTTGGGAAGGAGCGTGAATGGGTGCATGGTGCGAGAGAGAGAGAGAGAGAGAGGATGGGACATTGTCACCCGTCTCAACTTACATCAACCGCTACGTAGCTCAATTGCGGCCAGCTCAACGCATGGTACAGGTAGTACTTGCAAAAGTAGTTTTCCGGCAGATTCGTAATGTTGGCGAGTTGCACGTGCGGAATATCTTCTGGGCGGAGTACGCGGATATCCATTGTTTCCTTCTTTTTCCCTCTTCTTTTTTGCCCTTGTTTTGAATGCCCTTTCTTTCCTAGCTCTTCTCCTCTGCAACCAATACGGTCGGGTTGTATCCTTTCTTCAAATTTCAATGCCTCGAAATGTCCGCTTAACTCTCAGACCGAAACAAACAATGCGGCTTGTCGGGGCGCGGCTGCGGACGGGGCAAAGGTTGGGTCAGACGTTCAGATACACGAGTGCGTTATGTAAGCCTAAACTGTGGGGTCGGAGCTTGCACTAGCGCGCAGCCTATCTCCGTCGCTTGGGCAAATAGGATGTGATCAATGTGCTGGATTCCCTTCAATGCCTGATGATACCCATCCAGAAAGCGTAATCCTCACTTTCCCACATACGTTCTACTTGTACCTTCCCACCTCTCCATTACCTTACCATCGTCAACTTCCGACCTTGCTTATATGCAATCAGTACATCCTCTTCCCTCCTGTCCATCAAATACACCTAGCAAGAAAAGCAAAACACTGATATGTTGCTGAATAAATAACGCGAGAGAAAAACTGCTCTCGCACATCCAAGAAACCTGCCAAACGCCCGCACGACGCCATGTTATTTCATGCTCAGCATCTTCATGCGCTCTAAACAACAAAATATCCTCCATGTCACCACTCCCTGGCCCAACCATCATCACCGACCCAGAAGATGATCAACGGCAGGCTTCACAGTCGGCAAGTATCCCTCAGTAAGCGGCACATATAGCGCCTTCTTGAGTCCAAGCTCTGTCCCCAAATAATACAAGAGTCGGTTGACCCACTCACGTCTTGACGCAACGTCCATCTTCTTTGATTCAGGGATATCAATGTCTACCGGAAGTTGCACTGGGCTGTCATAGGGATGCGCCGGGTTGGAATCAAAAATGTGGTTCTTCTTCGCCATGTGGTCATACACTGGGATACTGTTCACTGGGCTGTTGCTTGCACTCGTTGCCTCCAGTTTCGGCACTATAGTGGAGAGCTCCGAGAATTGAGGTGCCAATGCGTAGGCGTTCTTGAATTCTGAGCCTAGGTTTGATTGGAAAGAATCGCTGTTTGGCGACGTCTGGAACGTCGGCAAGTGAGTTTCTGGCGACGCTTGTCCGCTTCCTGGCCGGTTAACATCAGGAACCAGACCCGAGCTCAGAGCAGCATCCATGATACCTAGTGGCCACAAACAAACATAACCTCTCATCCCGACAACATCATTGTATGACTTGAGGTGTATCGGGACTGTAAAGCTACCGAACAGTGCCGAGCAATTCTTGTCAATGACCTCAACCAAGTGGGTAGTAGCGATTGATTGTTGCATACGCAGATTCCTGGTGTTGAGTGAAACAGGAGCAGACTGCTCAGTAGTAGCTGTAGAGCCGCTCTCGGCCATATAAGGCAGGGCCGGCTCTGGGAATCGCAGCAGCCAGTTTAGCATCTCAAGAAGGTCACGCAGGAGAAATATGCGACTTGTTCGAAAAAAGCCCCAGATCCAGCACCTCTTTAGGCTTTGGTATGCATGAATCTCTGGTGGCGCACCTCGACTCGCTAGGAAGAGATTTCTCCATTTTTCATCATAGGCCGTCCGAGCTTCTGGTGTGTTCGGTGCCACGTGGTAATCCCAAGCCGGCGTGAGGGGAGATTCCCAGGCTTGAAACGCGCCATCTAGTTCGACAGCCGTCTGAAAAATCTCTAGCATAGCCAAGCGGCTAGTGGGCGGGTTGGCGCTTTGCTTAATCTCATGCCACTTTGCATGCAACATGGCTTCTCTCCATATCAGTCGGATGACAAACACGTGGGAATTGCTGTAAAGACTGGGGAGGTACCCCTCCACCTTGATTACGTCTTTTTTAGGAATAGGCGGGCGCTTTGCTGACTGTAGGTTGCCGAGTAACTGTGTGACGAGGTCAGCGATGCGCAGAGAAAACATACGCCGGTATTACCATTTGTGCATAGGCTACTTCATACACTCGGGCTGAAATCGGGTCACTGTAGTATTGATCGACAGTTCGCAGCTGGAGCAATGCAGTAGCACCTTGGTGGTGGGCAATAAACGTGCCTTTTCGCTGCACATTGGTGAGGTTCTGACAAAGTTAGGAGTCTGCCAACCAAAGCTCAATACCTGCCTACCTCATAAACCCCCATAAGATAAACTGAGCACAAGGCCTCATTCGTAGCCGATCGCTTCTTATCCGCAATCACCTTGGTTAGCATGGGAATGGCTTTAGCAACACACTCCTCGCCCAACGCAGCAGCATGGGCATCCTTGCATCTATTCGCATAGTTGACATATGCAACAGCATCAACAATAGTAGCTATCAACGAGTCCTCCGAGGCACCCTGGTAGAGGACGGGAATAAAGGTCCACAAGGCGTCTGAGGGCTCGTCCTTTGGCATCGTGGGCGAGTCGGGCAGAACAAAGTCATAGACGAAGCGCTCAAATGCCTTGCGGCGGAAATCCGGATTGGGTGCTGGCGTAATGGTCACTTTGCTTAGGTCAATGGTAACCAGTGAAATGTTGGATGCATCCGGGGTAGCGTCGTCAGTGGACCCGCTGGGCGAGTGCACACTCCCACTCGAGGAGCGTGTGTCGTCGAGCGTGGGCGGAGTAGATGCATCGCTTGGAGGCGTCTTGACGTAGGCGGTGGTGTTTGTTTCTGCTGTGGTTAGACGCTGGTGGGATTTCGATCTCTTCCGCCATGATTCCTCGGCCCTCTGTGCTGCCGAAGCAGTCTGGTTCCGAAAGAGGATATCGGCTTGGTCGCGATACTTGCATTCGTGGCTAGCCTTTGTGCATCGACTGCAAGCCGGCCTGGCCTCGTCGCACTATGGTGGCATTAGCCTGGCGGTTGGGGATGCAGTGTGGCCACGAGAGAGAGGGCAATGGAACGGCGTGCTCACCTTGACCTTACGGGCTCGACAAGCCTCGCAACCCTTGCTGGGCCTTCCGCGATAGGACATTGACGGGCGATGAGGTCTAGTGCAAGCAAATGATGTGGAGGCGAACAAGAAAAACAGGACGGGAAGCTAATAGCATCCGGCCCAGTCTACACAACTATGGCTCTTTGCTTCAGGCCTTTGGAGGTGCGCAGTCGCCAGAGGCGTGCGCGCCAGAAGGAATGTGGCGCGCCCTCACGTGAGCGATCAGGCTGAAACCCAGTCAACGCCCTTTACAAGCGTCGAGCGAAGCGCCTGGCGGCTGGCGGAAGAGCGTCCATGTAGGTTCTCTGGTCGAGACGGTATGTATGTAGGAAACAAGGGGGTTGGTGGGAGGGTTCAGGCCCGACGGGCGGGAAAACGGCCCTGCATGGTGTGGGTGCGTGAGTGTGTGTGTCCCCCGTCGTGCGTCGTGCGTCGTGCGTCGTGCGTCACAGGCGCTCGGCCTCCGACCGTTGCTGAGTCAAACTCGTAGTGAGGCCTTGGCTTGGCTGCCCAACGGCTTTCCACTTTTCTACTGCACACCATCAGCATTTCGACGCCACCATCCGGCATCTCGTCCACCTGCTAGCGTAAACTCTTCTCGTCCTTTGCCTCTGTCCGGCCTCGTACTCGCCCAGCTCCCCTCGTGCCCTTTGTGTCGGCCAGCTTCCGACCAGCTTCCGACCAGCTTCCGGCCAGGAACCCGACCCCTCCCACAGCCCACATACCAGGGCCTCGAATCAGCTCACAGTGCAGGCCTGAATCGGCCCTTTTTCAACGGCCGTCCAACTACAGTTACATATGCATATACCTACATACGGTGGCTTGGTAGCTCTACATATCTAGATTCACTGCATCACATCATCGGTCGTTTCTCTATGCGCGGCAATGCAGCTAGACGGACAGGCAGCTGTACCATGACGTGTTCACGGGTACTTCTTCTTTGATTCTCGTCCCACCTAAATTTAACATCAGGACCCTGACCCAACAGAGTTAAATGTAAAGGAAAAGGAAGAGGGGCAAAGAACAAAGGATCAGCACAATCCAGTTTCACGCTACCCAAGTTTCGCCTCCCCGTCACGTTTGATACTTGACGGGTTTCTGTCCAGCACCCTATTGAGAACTGTATACAATGCATTGGCTGGGTATTACAGCTTCGCCAACACATGCCGCCCCCATCTCCGCTGCCTAGCACAATCTCCTCACTACGCCAGTCCACATTAAAGGTGACTTGGTTCAGTGGGTTCTTGCGATGCGCCATATTAAACAACTCCTCATACACTTTACCGTCATACCTACTAAGCGCACTGTTCAGGAGAAAGTCTGGTATGGACCATGCATCTACAAGCTTTACAGCGTCTGTTCGCAGCTCGGCCATCAAACAAAGTAGCGTGTCTTGTAAAGCATACACCGACTCGGGTGAAACGGCAGCCGTCATAGCAAACGACGAAGCATACTGATCAAGTGTGTACAAGGCGTAGAGCCGGAAGCATGTTCGCAAAGCAGACTGGTTGGCCGGAGAGACAGAGCCGAGGCCGTTGTAGAAGTTGGTGACGAGAATATGCTCAGAGTAGGCTCGACTGAGACTGTGGAGCTGTATCATCAAGCGTGTCCACGACTGCTTCTCCACCATGCGAGCTTGATAGGCGCGGTACGACAGGTCTGCTGCCCGCCATTGAAAGACCCGGACTATAGTCTCATCATCTATCGACCCGTCTTTGACTACCTCCTGAGGCACGTGATGATGGCGGTTCTTCAGATAGACTCTGAACAGCTCATCTGTTGGGTCTTTGGGTGGCGTATCAGGATGTTTGATGACATCGCCCATTTTCTTGATCAGATACGCGGCCACTTGTTGCGTAATCATCCAGTTATCTCCCTCGACTGTCGGTTTGGAGAGATAGTCAGCATTGAGCCCGACAAGGCCGCTCCCGCCGCCGTATCCATGGCCGCCCATTGCGCGTCGACACGTTTCAATACCATCAACAGCAAGCGTAGTGCAGAGACTCTTCAGCCCTGAGCTTGCGCTGTGCAATTCCGCCAGGGGACCAAAGTCTCCAGTCTCAATCGTCTCTCGCGATCTCTGATACAACGTATACATGTATTCACCCGTGTAATGCAGTGCAAAAGCAGTTGCAAGCAGTGGCAGAATACGTATCTGCACAGTCGGATAGTCGAGCACCTTCATCTCCTCGTCTGACGAATCAGTGGAATCACGGTCCTTGAACTGTCGCCTGATGGCACAGTACCGCACTGCGACAGTGACTGCCCGTGCAAGGACTAGTCTTGCATGCATGATAATTTGTCCTCAAACAAACGTCAAGCTCCCGTACACAACAGCCGGATGTCCTCTCCGCACAAACGCGCCCGTCTCGTCTGACACCTCAGCATACCGGCTCAGCAGAGCCGACTTGGGCACGCGAAAGTGGTCAAAGACCATGTAGCCATTGTCCATACTGGCGTAGCCATATTTCGGCCCGATGTCACCCACCGCTATTCCGGGCAGAGGTTGATGCGTCTTCTCATCCCGAATCTGCAGGATGAATGTCTGCGGGCCTTGGGCGACGTAATCCGAGTCGAGAGTCTCCGGTTTCGAAACTTTACTCGCGTTGGGCAAGCTGCATGATTTTGGCAAAACTAGTTGCGCCACTACGATCTATGGATGGCGCGCGTCAGCGATTGCCTCACTCCCAAAAGCGAAATTCTGGTAGGGAAGGGGGGGTTCTGGAACGTGGTACAACAAGGGCGAGAGAGGTACATACGGCATGTGTGGCAGTCCTCCCCATTGACCCATTCCACCATTTGCTGGCGGTCAGACTTGGACTGTGTATCTCGAATTCCTTTTTTATTGGGTCCCACAGGGCTACGGTTTCCAGCCCTCTGACGTTGCTACCATGGCCAAGCTCAGTCTGCGCATAGCACCCAATGATGTCGTAGTTGACAATCTTAGGCAGCCAGTAGTTTTGCTGTTCCTCGGAGCCTTGCTCGCCTACTGTTGTGACTGGGTAACACGGGACATGTCAGCCTAGCCCAAGCGCCCCAGTTACACAAGGTCTGCATAATATGCGTCTCGGCTTGCAACAACCACTAGACTCACCGAACATAGCCGTATGCAAGAAATATGGGCTCGGCTCGTCGACGAGATACTCCGCCATCCTACAGTCCTCGTGATCCCAGCCGTGTTGCCTCTTCAGCCTCTGGATGGCTTTTGCCCGCGCGAGACCCAGGTGGTACCGGTCAGGCCGCGACATGTTGAGTTGCTGGTCTTTTTGGAAGAGCTTCTCCTTGTTCAAGGTGACGAGGATCTTTTGTTGCCGCTCGAGAAAGTCATCACGGCCGAGGAGGCGGTGTGCAAGTTCATCGACGTCGATGCGCGAGCCGTCGCGCTCAGCCTGGAGCGTTGCTGTACCGTCGTACAAAGGCTTGAGATTGTCGGTGAAGTCTGCCATGCTGCCATTCGACCGTCCGCTTGCTATCGAGATGTTACAACCAAGCCAGTCGCCAGCTGTCTTGTAGGGCGAGCCGGGCGTTATGCCTTTCGAAGTCAGCTATCTCTTCTGCAGACAGTGTGATACAGTCTGCGTTCTTCAGAGCACTACCTGTTGATGCTGCCTGATGCTAATACGAGAGGTGACGGGCATCACTACCTCGGTTCGCTTCCAGCCATCGAGACAACAGAGTCGGGCGGGGATCTCATCGTGGATGCGAGCAATGGTGGGGGCCCCGCCTCTTAGGCATGTGGAGCCGGCGATGCGGGGCTACATACATGCTACTATCCCAATGCAGGCAGTGTCTTCTGAACATCCCAACTAGTGGACGATCTGAACTGACTTCAATCCTTTGGGAACACAAGGAGAAAAAGCAAACAAGATTGAATTTGATTATAGTTGTAAATGATATGCCGAAGCAAGCAAACAAATATGCACACTTTTTAGCACCAAGATACTAACCCAAAACAAGCTAATTGTACAGGATATCAGATGTCCAATCCCAACCGGTGACCCAGAGAATAAACCGATTCTCTTGAAAAGAAAAAACAACGCCAAGTGCTGCTGGAGTTGCAATTCCCAAAAATGCTTCATCAACAGCCCTGTTGCACTAGGGCAAACCCACTTACTTCTACTCAAGCACAGCATCCGCCCAGCTGCGCAACCCTCCCTCTTCGTCAAGCACACGCGTCATATCCTCCTTGGCAAGTCGTACCAAAATCTCAAACGGCGCCTCCGCGCCATTGACGAGCTGCCTGCGTCTAGGCAGGAAGATGATTCCGCCATCGCTCGGCGCATACGTGCGCCTGATGAACTCGGGCCGACCGGCCAGCGACTGCTTGCCCTGATCAGTACCCGGAATGCCCCAGCTGAGGTCTGCGCCAAAGTTTAGCCAGCTCGAAATGTACATGTCCGATCCAAATGCCGAGCCTAGTGAAATCTCGGTATCGGTGATTTGCGCGATCGACTTGAAAAACTTGAGATGGCGTGACACCCACGTGTCGTCAACGCCGAGGATGGCGGTTTGGATTTTTGCGATGACGCGGATAATGGTAGGGAGGGTTACGCTGTTGAGTAAGTCAGCAAACGTCCTTTGTTCTTTTCTTTTGTTGTCGCTTTCTCTCTTGATCCCTAGAGGACCAAACTTCCTCTGCATTGGGGTTGGGTTCACAAGGTGTAACGTAAAAAAAAAGGAGATGAAACAGGGCGATCGCAGGGGTTGGTGAAGGAAAGAAAGAAGAGCAAACTCACCGGTCTTCGACCAACAGGTCTGAAATGTTGAGAGTGGCTTTTGAAAATAGGGCCATGTTACCCGCGTAATCCGCGGGGACACATGGGTTCTGGCGTTTGCGTAGATCGGTGGCAATGCCGAGGTTGGTCTCGTTCAGACCATGCTGCAGCAGTCGGTCTCCCCTGGCTCGCGTGACATGCGTCCATACCAGCGCAGCGAGTACATTGCACATTGTCGGCGTGCTGTCCGGCGGGAAGTGAGGCCGCAGCATATCCTGATACCTGCGTATGCGGGAAACTGGGATCACAAAAAGACGCTGAGCGCAGGCGGTGTCGGCGGGTAATGTTCTGCAATATGTGGGTGGCCCATCGCAGTAGCAATCTGCAGTAGCGCCGCCACCTGTTTGCTGTGGGTTAATGTGCCAATCAACCGCTTGCCGTAATCGCGATTGCCGGTCAGCAACACTTGTTGTATCTGGCGATTGTCAGTTGTGGCTGGATATTTGGGGGATGCCAGTAAAAGTACCAAAGATTTTGCTGTCACTTATCAAGTATTGGCGCGGGAGATTGGACACGTTTGTTGAAAAAGTTTCCCAGAAAAGGTTGATGCCGGAAAAGTCTGATACGCTATGGTGCATGTAGGTTGAAAGGACTAATCCGCCTGGGATGAAGAAGGCTTGACATCGCATCGCGGGCGCGTTGCTCTTTTCAAAGTTGACTTTGCCTTCGCCGTCTTTGGGAACGCCGGGGTAGTTTGCAAGATCTTCTGGGATAAACATGGAACCTTTGAAAGCACTTGGTGGCATGCCGTCTCGCTTGAGTTGCTCGTATGTGTAAGGAAAGTCACGCTCATGGTAGGGGATTTGCTTTGATCGGAATATGCAATTCAGCTCTTCGTCGGACACTTCAATTGGATATTCCAGAGCAAGCCTCCCCGTGACAGCATCGGGTAGAGAGAGGAGACCAGCAAGGAAAGGAAATCTTTTGAGCGAGAGGCGGATACCATTGCCAAGCGCATGCATGGCAGCTTCGGCATTATTCTGGTCGGGAAACTGGCGTTATGATCAGCACCTACTACTATACTATGACGGTCGTATCTCCCTCGTCCACCTGGTTCGTTCTGGGCCAACATACGGGAAATATACACAGCGTTTGTATATACACGCGCACAATGTTCTGATCCAGACATGAGAGATAGAACGACCTTGTTCGACGGGCAAGATTCTCCGGCTTGGTAATCATATTGAGTAGGCGGGGGGCAGAGCTCGCGACAGAGCCCAGCAACCTGCTCCTGCTGATCAATAGTGGTAGGTCTAGGGACATGGTTGAGGCGTTTCCCGAAATTAGTTATATATACCAAAAACGCGGAAAGAGTCATAGACGCGCTGGAGTAGGTGAACAAACACACGACATTTGAAGCACACGAGGCCAATTTTACCCCTTCACCGCAAGGCCCCATGGAGCTGCGCCTGATGTGACGGGGGGCGGCATCGGTCCACGCTCCCACGGACCGAGCAAGCTATGGCCGCATGCGGAAACATCTGTGCGGCTACGCCATACCCACTGCCCGCTTCCCCGTCGGCCTGCCCTATCGACGACTCGCTTCTATACCTTCGACCGCGCCAAACGTGTCTCGTGCCGCATTCCCCGACCGCTTCTGCAAGAATGCGCCCAAGGCACCGCCAAACCACCAAACCACTAAACACGGCGGACCCGGATGACATGCAGCCGCCGCCCGGGCGTTCGCAGAGGGTCCAAGCCCGCTGAGTATGGCCGCTGCCGCCGCAGAGGACAATGCCACAGAGAGAGAGAGGGGGGGGTTCGGGTATATTGCTTTTTCTTCCTTCAGCTTTATCGTTCAGGTCCGGGTGCAGGGCCTGGGATGAATGCGGCTCGAAAAAAAATATGATCATTGTTCCTTGCTGACGCCCTCGCCCTCGCCCTCGCATCCCGGCCAGCGAAGCCCCCAGGGCGCGCGCGTGGGTCCTACCCTTTTTTCTTTGCCTCGTCTTTGTCGCTTGCGTCGCCCAAGCCTGCTGTCGCGGCGGCGTCTTTTTTGGCCCTGCGTGGCTCCTTGATTTGAAATGGCGGCCTGGGTTGCTTTGCGCTGAATGTGTGCAGCCAAGGCAAAGGATATGCTGCCGCCAGGGCAAAAGGTTCGATCTTCGGTACCATGGCAGCCTAAAGCGCCGTAATACGTCCCTCTTTTTAGGTCGGTGTACGTCCCAGGCAACGGAAATCTGGGGCCCACCCTGCTAAGCATACGAATGGTCGTGCGCGCACCACTCACGCACCCCTGACGACACAAGGTGCAACGTATGGGCGCCCTGCCCTGTGTCATAGGACCCCCATCACAATCCTCCAAATAGCATCCTTTACAAAGCGGTGTGAGCTATCATTGCAAAAATTCCACAAGCTCAGCGACAAGACGTCGTCTGATCGGTAGGTCTTTGGGGGAGACACGTTGCCTGTGGTCCGTCCCAATGTGGATCAAGGACCAACATATGATGCCAGCAAACATTTTTTCTGGTCCAGGTACCACGAGATCCAAGAACACTCCCTGGCCTTAAAGGCGACATATCAACAAGGCAAAAATAGGTGTGGCTATAGTCAGTTGTGGCTGACAAGAAGGACCATCACTGACCCACGCCGTGTGCCACGACAGCAAGCTGTAGGTAAGCGGAACGCCTTATGCACGATGCGCGAACGAACCACCGGGATAAGTGAGCAATCGGCTGAATTCTAGGCGGCTGCAAGCCCGAGCACATACGTAACGTCGCCAAAGTAGCCGAATACGCCTGGTGATCCGTTTGGTTGGCGAGTGCGAGCGGTGGCACCACAGTCCTGTCACACAGCCAAACGACGGTATGAAAAAAACAGGAAAAAATAAGCCCGAAGATTGATTCAACAAGGCAATCCATGCGACCTGTAGATTCAATGACTGTGGACACGGCTGAGACACTGAAGCGTGGGGCACACGCACGATATACTTTTTGCTGACCGGAAGCTCACGACAGAGGCTATGCAGCTGTACCGAGACGCGTCTTTGTTGCAAAGCTTTTAATTGTCATTGAGACCGCCACCTAACCATGTGCAAGAGGGACAAGACCATGGACTGTTGCCTTTTTCAAATGTCAGCTTCGGGCATCAAAGGAAGATGCAGCACCGCCACTCGAACACCAATCGTCCATGAGTGCATATGTATGCTGGGTCCTAGGATGCGTGACTTGGCAGAAAGGATACCCTGTATCGTGATATCATGGCGGGTTGGTTTGTTGGGAAGCCGGCACTTGAGAGGTAGTGTGGTCGGCGTCCTGGCAGTGGTCTCGGCGTCTGTTTTGTGTAAGGATGGCTCGGCAGGGGCCCAGTCAAGATGAGGGGTCCCAAAAGGAGCATGGGCATGACCAGACTCGTCGTTGTGCGAGTCAAAGGCAGTGTCGCCTAGAAGACGTTTGGCATGCACTAGTTACGGGTACTGAGCGCCCTTACCGGGCTGCTAGCGCCCGAAGCGACTGGCTGCGGGGATGGCCACGGGAGTCTTCCCCGCGATTTTGTGCCACGATCGACTAGTAAGACACCCTGCACCCAAATGCCATGGCTCCCCACAGGTACAAGCGACTCGACTTCCCCACGTCTCTTGGCTAGCGCTCGACACAGTCGTCCTGTCCTACTATCCTGGACACACGTGCTCGTGATGCACGCCGGGAAGCGCACGGGAGGTACTTGTCGAGTCTTGGTCTGTGTAAGACGGCAACGGCAGTGGCACTAACAAAACTACTTACCATGGTAGACCGAACCACGGTGGTGCCGAGCCATGTTGGCGATAACGTGCTTCCGAACACTGTACGAACTCACCACACTCCACGCATCCATCTTGGTTGACTATAACTAGTTACTGACATCCGCATAGCCTCTGTTCAGTCGACTTCTCCGATTTGCCAACCAAATCCCCGCGCGCATAGCGATCGAAGATGCCCGTGTCAAGTTGCAGAAGACCCATATCCATCTACTGTCAGATGTCTTGGCCTTGCGAGACACCCTTCTCACTACCCTCGATGACGCAACCCGCAGAGCGCTAGAGAGGAGAGAGGAGGTTTATATGGCCATTGTCGCGCCAGGCGGCTATGAATACACCGTGGCAATGCTGGCGGTGCTGGCGCTTGGGGCAGCCGCAGTGCCAATGACGCCAGCCGTGCCTGTAAGTGAGGCAACATACTTGATCCAAAAGTCAAGATCAGCGCTTGTTCTTGCAAATTCGGAGAACGTCGATAAATGCCGTCTTCTTGCACGGCGCATCTGTTCTATGAGCAACCCACAATTTCAGGTCGTCGAAATAGGACCGTTTGGCTCATTTCCTGCTCTTGGCGCGGAAGAAATAATCATATCATCGGATCGGCCCTTGGAGGAGAAGGCGCCGGCAGTGGTGATCTTCACAAGTGGCACCACGGACCACCCAAGGGTGCAGTGATGCGGAGATCGTACGTCTTTGACTGTGCGTTGTCCATCGTTGACCACTATCGTTTGACTGAAGACGACGTCGTACTCCACCTTCTTCCAGTACATCATGCCACTGGGGTCGGCATAACCTTTTTTCCGTTCCTCGTTGCTGGAAGTCGTATCGAGTTTCGTAGCGGAGGTTTCGACGAGGCTTGGACGTGGAAGCGCTGGAGGGAGGGGGCAGTCTACCCTTCAAGGCGGCTCACGTTCTTTTCCGCCGTTCCAACTATCTGGATGCGGCTTAGAAGATTCTATCAAATTCACCTGCGCAAACTCCCTGCACATGAACTAGCTCCATACGTTGCTGGCGCACAGCAATTCCGCGCCTGTTTATGTGGGACGTCGGCGTTGCCTCAGCCGCTGAACGACTTTTGGAAAGACCTCTTGCAGCAGAATATCCTACAAAGATATGGAGCAACTGAGTTTGGCGCAATCTTCAAAATGCGCCTTGGGGATGAGGATACGCCCAAAGGCTCTGTCGGTGAACTCGTAAGCGGTATAGATGTAAAGCTGTCCGAGGGAAATGAAGGAGAGATACTTGTCAAGAGCCCGGTAAGTCACTTGGAACGGAATGGAAGATGGCTCTAAGCAAACACAGCATATGTTTATGAAATATCTACATGACCCTGAAGGCACAACCACTGCACACGATGAAGATGGGTACTTCCGGACCGGCGATCTTGCACGGAGGGAAGGAAAATATTACTTCATCCTTGGTCGAGCGTCTCTGGATATCATCAAGTCCGGAGGATACAAAATTTCAACTCTGGAAGTTGAGAGAGAATTGCTGGGCTTGCCATACGTCGCCGAAGCCATGGTTGTCGGCGCTGCAGACGAGGAGTTTGGGCAACGCGTGGCAGCCCTACTCTCGTTACAAGAAGAAGATACGACAACAGATCTTCCAGGCAAGCGATTCAGTTCAGGAGACGTGCTAACTATCGAGGAGCTACGGCGGGATCTCCGTGGAAGACTTGCCGGTTACAAGCTACCGACACTTTTGCGTATTGTAAACGGTGAGCTGCCGAAAACTGTCACGGGAAAAGTTCAGAAGAAGATCCTTGGGCCGCAGTTCTTTCCAAAAGCATGGAACAACTGCCCTGGCATACAGAAATGGATGCCAGATACCGGAAGACAGCTAGCAAAGCTGTGACTAAACAGGCTCTTGTGGCGACAAACCGAATGTCCCCATCATGGAAAATCATAGTTGCACCAATGGTGCCATCACGGGCATATAATGACCGGATCCCTAGTAAGACAGCATGGGCTGAATACCGGCGAGTGGTTCAAATCGATGTGCAATTCTAGGCTGAAGTTAATCTATGATGTGTACGCAAGCGATTACTTAGTTCAGCAGCCAGCGGCTGTGTCGTCGCATAGGGCTGTCAGCATGCTTTACACCCCGCCCCCATACATTTCCGTAAACATTTATTCCCGCGCACATCCGCACATTCCCGACGTAGGTGATTCTTGGCGGCTGAAATCATCCCTATCACCATCGCGCACGCTCCAACAATTAATATCGGCTTTTTACTTCGCGTTCGATGTAACTCTGACCAGCACATGAGGCAGCATTCGGGACAAACCTTTGTCCCAGAACCCCGACAGCATATGGCATGATCCACCGTCTAGATTCGGCGATCCGATCAAAGAAACCGCCTGGTGTACTTGAGGACGGAGGGGTGGCCTAGTGGGTTTTCTCGGGAATCTTTTACTACGCCGCTAAGGAATCTGTAGAGTTAAGAGTTTAGATCTCTCTTTCTAAAATAAAAGAAAAATTCAAAATCTACTGTTAAGGATGATTTTAGTACTTCAACAAATTCCTTTTAAATCGGTGTAAGTAGGAAGAGAGCTTTAAGTTATGGTACTAAAGAAGCTTTTCTAGTATTTCTTCTTGTAGATTCTTTTATACTTTAGAGAAAATATAGTATATCTAGCTACTGCAGAGATGACGCATGTAGATAATAAAAACCCATTGTTCATAGTTAGGGATGTGCGACTCGGTAACCAGCGGCATAGTCAGCTTATTCTTTTCTCACCGGAAGATACCCAATGCATATTGAGATTTCACTTTTATCAGAAGTTACTGGACTTGCTTACCTCTTACGTGCCATGGCAATGATGTAACTTCAAAAAGATGGCCTGGGAATATCGGTGCTGCACCATTGCCGGACTGTCCGAAAGCGGCTGGCATGCCAAGTTCACATCACTAGGAATCTGCAAGAGACGTAGATGTGTGGTAACGAATGCCGGGGAATTTTGCGGAGCCAACATGAAGATGCCGAAACATTATTGTTCGTTGCAGCGTTGTCTTTACTGAACGGGTAGTCTGGACTTCTCAAGCTACTCACACAGCCTTGGCCAGGTTCAAGAGAAGAATTGGTGGGACTCATCCGCGAACAAGACATGGTAAATGTTGGTTCTGTTGCAAGAGATGCCAGGATGACTTCTAGGGACTGTCTGTTTACCCAATGTGCATCTGTGTTTGCTGGGCTACGGCAGAAGAGGAGTTTGCAACTAATTCTCAGAAAACCATAATCACTTTACGTGGACATGCTTGAAAAAGTGGGCCTGCTGGATGGAAAGGGAAAGACGTCGGTGATAAGAGAGTTGACGTCTGCCCTAAACCCGCGCCTCGGCCAAATCCGGCGATCCGGATCCTTCCGAATTTAGGGCCTGTTTACTTCCGGATTTAGGGCCTGAGTACTTCCGCAGTTGCATTTTGCGTCTTGCGTTTTTGTTACCGGATTTGGGCTACGTTTTTGAAAACGCTATCCTGTTCGGTAAAGCGCAGGCCCAATCCGATAATGAAAACGGAAAAACGCAAAACGCAAGCGCGAAAGTAATCAGGCCCTTGAACGCAGGCGGCGACTAATTCCGCCCCAGAATATCGTCGTCATCATCCCTAGGACACCAGGTGCGGAAAGTTCCCGGGATTCTAAGATATTCTGTCCTACACACAACTCGTAGCGCCATTTTACTCACGCCTTGCGTAGGCCTGTTATAACCACGAATCATGATTTCAAATACGAAAAATACGGTCCACGCAGAGAACAGCCATCATGGTAACACTGTAAAAGTGTCAGAAGCCCTGAAGTCGCGGGTTTTTCTTGCTCGTTATCGGCTTTGATAGGCTTGCGGCCTGCGTGGAGTCCCGGGAGTTTTGTCCACTGGGCACATGACCATGCCGGAAGGCGAATCTACGCAATATATCCCTCAGGCTTGATGATTGGCTCTCAATACGGCGGAGACGGCCAGATTCAGGCTTGTATTCTTGCCATGCTCCACGGGGACGGCAGGATAGATTACCCCACTCAATGCCCAGAAGATTGAGATTTAAGAACCGGATACCCCACTACCATCCCTCGAGAATCCTCAATCACGACATCATCCCGTTTGCCCCTTTTTCAAAGCACCACAAACTCAAGAGTCACAATGTCCTGCGACCACTGCAAGAGCGGCTTCAAGTGGAACGGCCAAACCGTTGGCAAGGAAACTAAGCTCAACAACACCAATGCCTACGTAAGCGGAGACTCCAAAGACGCCGCTATCCTTATCGTAAGTGACGTTTTCGGCTGGACGCTTCCGAACGTCCGCTTACTCGCCGACCACTACGCGCAAGAAGCAAATGCGACCGTCTACGTACCCGACCTGTAAGAAACCATCGCAACCCACACACGTGTGCGCGCCCCCCCCCGTCTAACCATGGTTTTGCGAACAGTTTTGACGGCGAAGTCGTAGACCCTGATGCGCTGTCGGACCCAGAAAAGCAAAAGAACTTCGACATTGGCGCCTTCCTCAGCCGCCACAGCAAGGAGATCCGCTACCCCGAGATCAAGGGATACGCGCAAGCCCTCAAGTCGCAATACAAAAAGGTCGTTGCCATTGGCTTCTGCTACGGCAGCTGGGCTACCTTCAGGCTCGCCGCCGACCCCTCGCTCGTCGATGCCGTCGTCACCGCGCACCCGTCGCTGCTCGAGAAGTCGGAGATTGAGGGTGTCAAGGTGCCGGTGCAGATTCTCAGCCCCGAAAACGACTTTGCGTACACGCCCGAGTTGAAGCAGGCCACGTTTGATATTCTGCCCAAGACGGGTGTGCAGTGGGAGTATGTCTACTTTCCGGGCTTGACGCATGGGTTCGCAGTGCGAGGAAACCCTGACGATGCGGTCGAGAAGGAGGGACTGGAGCGGGCGAAGAGGAGTGCGGTTCACTTTTTCAACGAGTTTCTGCACTAGAGAGGGAACCCTGTTGTTGGTACAAGTAACGAATACATGGTAATTCCTCCTGCCTGTACTGCATCACTGTCTTGTCGTGAGATACTTGGCGTATTCTGACTAGGAACGACATGGTTTGCGCTGCCCGCACGGCATGGCAATGGAATCGGTACCGACTTGTACCTTGTACAGTGAAGGCTAGTTTTGCTCCCACGAGTAACGCACCCGTTTTTTTTTTTCGTGTAGACAAGGAGACACACGTTGCTAATTCAAGCAAAGATCAAGTCCAGTTCTCAAGCGACACTATGGAGAAAAGTCATATTTGCAGGCTACTGCAGCGTCGACCCAAGTCAAAGGGAATCGGGTATCATAACATAGGTATAAGGCGAGAAATCATCATGGGTGCCCATCCGCAAACACATGCCCCTCACTTCCTGCTAACCAAACGAGCAAGCCTCGACCTCGTCTCCCACCCCCAAGCCGCCACACTGCGCTTCGCCATCGCCGCCACGCTCTCGGCATAATCGCTCGTACCACGAGTCGGATCCGCGTCCTTTGGTTTACAAGCCCCGGCCGACAGCCTCCCCTTGACGGGAAGAAAATGGTACTTCTCCTTGGTCGTCGCCACCATGCTCTCCGCGGCCTCGGTCGTCCAGCCATTGATAAAGTCGCCGTGGGAGCAAAACGCACTGCCGCACGCTAGCTTCACGGGCGCAGTGCCAGACCAGCCGTTGGGCAGGGCTTTGCGCAGATCGTAGCGGATCGAGAAGCGCAGCTGGGGCATCGACTTCATGCCTTTTGGACACCAGTTGGGTGTTGCGTTGGCGCGGTCTTTGTAGCCGGTTTGCAGCGTCTCGGGGTTGACGCACTGCGGGAAGTAGAGCAGTTGCTGGAGGTGTGTAGAGCAGGATTTGCTGGGGAACCCGTTTGCATCGGGGCTGACGGCGTCGTCGCCTTCGCAGAACCACTCCGACTTTGCGTGGGGATCCATGCCGGCCTGGTCCTTTGCTTCTGCCTTTCCCGCCACCATTCGCACGTTTTGTGGGATGGCGACTTCGGCGGGCGTCTCGCCGAGGTTGTAGTAGGCGCTGAAGCGCGAGACGGGGACGGGGAGATAGGATTTCCCGGCATCTGGGGTGTAGAGGACGGTGGGCACCCAGTAGACGCTTAGGTCGTCTGCGACTTCTGCGTTTGTGCACCCCTTTTGGAGCTCGGCGCTTGTGTTGGTGGTGGCGGTTACGGCGTCGGAGCCGTAGAAGGAGTGGAGGTGGGACTTGTCGAAGGAGCCGGGGAAGACGATGGGGTCGATGTTTTTTTGCATAAAGGGTGAGGGGAGGTTGACTTGGGTGTAGGCACTTGCGTATTGCGCAAGCAGG
Source organism: Bipolaris gigantea (assembly GCA_030558545.1). Lineage (NCBI taxonomy): Eukaryota > Fungi > Ascomycota > Dothideomycetes > Pleosporales > Pleosporaceae > Bipolaris > Bipolaris gigantea. The sequence continues at coordinate 19,329 of JALPSE010000136.1, read as the reverse complement.
CTTGCAGCCAGGACGGTGTAAAGAGGCATGCCTGTGTCTGGAGGAGTGAATGTATTGGCACAGCCTTTGGAAGAGAAAAAGAAAAAGGAATGGGATGAAAGGGTTTGGTCTGGGAAACCAATGAATCGTGATGAAGAGAAAACAAGCACGTAGACCATGGCGCGCCCCCTCGTCCTACTTATGCCTGAGGCGTCGACAAAACATGTCGTCACACACACGGGAACATCCCTCCTTTTTCTTGTTGAGTTTCCCAGGCCCCAGGCGTCACAAGTCCACCGTTGTTCTCTCTTCCCAACGCATAGTCTTCGCCCTGGATGCCAAAGGCAAATGTGGACCTCAAGAAACAGAGCATGAACGGCAGGAGACGGCACCGGGGTGCGAGTATGCACGCGATGGAGGCGATTGGATGCATGCGCCTGCCAAACACTAGCGCCCGCCTCGCTTCCGCCCTCGGTACCTGGTTTCGAAACACAAGCCAGGCTTCGCATCACATTGTTTCGTCCGGAATCTTACGGGTCGTCAGGCATTGGAGACTCGGTGCGGCATTGACGGCGGTTGAGCTAGCCAGCCTGCGGACGCAAGTACCGACAAGGACGTGCTGCATAGCGACAGACCAATGACGTAAAAGGTGAGCCGGGTTCGTAAAGGGAAACCTCCAGGGCGGTCATTGGAGCTACATGCGGTTCAGTAGTTATTAGCGCACCGTTCAGGTCGGAGATTCGCCTCCAGCAGCAGACGGACTCGAAGTGCTCTTACATGCCAAGGTGTTGGAGGATTCGAATACCTCAGCCACGAAATTACAATCACACAGAAATAACGGTTCACGGGCGCATTGACATCCAGGTCATCGTATCCCGCGTATGTTTCATACAAGCGCTTTTTTACCCACTAGCCTATTTCAGAGCGCCGCATAAATCCTGCCCGTCTAGAACTGCCGCTTTGGTCTATAGGCAACCGGATTTTGTAGTGGGGGGGCTTTTGGGGAACTGCTCTACTTTAAGATCCGATATAAGGAATGAGAGATGTTTTAGCGAGACGGTGCTCAAAGGTACATCTGTTTCAGGGCATCGTAGATCCCCCATGTAGTCCAACATGTAGTAGTGCTGACTAATACTGGAGGATGCACAAGTTTTTTTTTAAAGTGCAAATGGAAAGACTGAAGTGGCATCCAGAAGACTCTCTGTTGATTATTTCTGGTGTAGATGAATGCTGGTAAATTACTGCACCTTCCGGTAAATCCTTACATCTTTTTCACAAGAGCTCTTGGTTTTTAACCCTTCAAGGCACTATGCGTTCATCAACCCTCGGCATGACCTACTTATCAGCCGCATCCAAAGGCTTATTCTGACCATATTCCAACGTCTTCTCTCTCTTCTTCGCATCTGACTCATTCGGGTCATGCTTCATGTGATCCTGGCTCTCAGTTCCCTCCTCCGAGGCTCCTACCCGGTCATTTTCTGGATGGCTGACTGGGTTTTGTATCGATGCGTGGTCGCCATCATTCTTGTCCGTCTGTCCAATCGAGGCGCTGTGGTTGATGGACTGGCTCTCAGCGCTGCTCGCCTGCGGGTTGGATACGTTGGACGATTGGCCAGGCACAGCGCCGCTGGCATATGTACGAGAAATGATTGGTGGCAAAGCTTGGATTGAGATGTTAGGAGGCATTTTGGTAATAAAGCGCTAGAGTCACATACCCTGACCTCGCTGTTGGAGGACGCGACTCGCAATGGGCGCTGAGCGCGAAAAGCTTTTCAAGAATCCTGACATTATGATCTGAGTTGTATGAGTTCTCTGGGGAATGGGATGTATTTCTTTCTGGATACTCGAAGTTCTCAAAACGGGTGTATATCGGGCCCAAGCTTGACGTGCTGGTGATGTTCCAAGAACGTCATCATTAAACCGCACAAACGAGCGCGAGACATTACGAATAATCTGGATTGTGTATTTGGCAACAGCTTGTCTGGTGATTTAACAATTCATAATCCCCTTATTTGGAAAGAAGGGCGAACTACACCATGCCCATGTATTAAGCAACCAAGGCTCCTGGTATATCCTCGACTTCGGAAGGTCAACCTACTATCCCACACATCGAGCCCTTAGTTGGAAACTCTGTTCAGCGTCATCAACCGTTGGGAAACCAAATTTTTTCAGTCCTTTCTTCATTTCTAGTATCAGTTTCTACAAATACGATACCGTTATGGGTATCGCAACAGTTATCGAGATCCCTAGACTCAAGTAGCGTCTACTTACAGAGGCTAATGAAGCTCGCGCAGCACTGCGGACACCCCAGAATCCTCCTTCGGAACGGGAACAACATGACGATTTCATATCGTGTCTTATGGGCTCTCATCAAATACTCGAGAATGGAAATGGTTCCGAAACTACTCATTAAGACCCTGCTGGGGATCTCATTATCTGGTGAAACATCCTAAATGACTTCATTCAGCCACCACTCCGGAGGAAAAAATAATCTCAATTGCAGATCCAGGGCAACTGCCGGCCCGCTTCAAAGACACTGAACGCATGGCCCCGACTCACAATTTGATAGACGAACGTTCTTAGCAACTACCAAAATAGCAATTTGTGTACTAGCAGTGGATTTGAGTACGCACACAACTCTCTCCAACCTCAATGGCTCCTTATCGAGAACTCGATCTAAAGCTCATTATCAGACATTCCTCTCTATCAAAACATCCGTCCATCTATTGGGGATTGAGAGTAAGCTCGTCATTTCTCTAAACTTTACCATTCCAGTACACCAAATACCTCTCCAACAAAAGCTGATGTCAGCCCTTGATTGCATTGAGACCTAACACAACTCTATATTAATACCATGAACCCCGGTCGTCCTTTCAACTATGCAACTCCCAGCTCAGGTGCTTTCTACCACGCAATCCCAGGTTCTAGTAGTAGCGTCTATCTGAACAGTAAACTCACGAGGAGAGAGATCGACAAGATAGTCGAGATGATCCGCCAATCTCAAGTACGTTTTGGATCCATGAAGAAAGACAATATTCTGCTATGCTTTCCCTCTGAGATCCACAATCGCATCGCCGAGTACGTGCTAGATTTGGGTGATGACCCTGCAGGCAACGTCCTCACTGTCTATTACCCCAGTCTACAAAACCCCCTGCGAGTTGAGTATACTTTCTTTGTAGCAAATCACCGCCAAGACGCGCTCCACGCTCGAAGCCCGCACTACAGCCTACGTCCCCATCATGGCTGACATGAATATCTACAAACTGGTCTCCAACGTCAATGAGAGTGGCAATGCATCACTATCAGAGATACCGAGTACCATCTTCGCTGGCCCTGCATCCTTCACGCATGCGCATCTCCATCTTCACGTCAACTACCATTTCTCCCCCTTCCGCCGGGGCCTAGAGCGTGACCTTAGTAAAGATGTCGCTCACATCCATGGTGTATTGAAACAGGCGCTTAGGATCTGGCGAGCTGCATCTGAGCACAACCTTGCTCGTCTCAAGGAGCAGGGGTTGAGGCGAAAGGCAGTTTTGCACCTCCATCACCTTTTCTCTGACTGGCGGGACATGGTCAAGTTGTACAACAACATCCGCATCCGGAACCTCCTAAAAATCCTGAAACCTGATACGACCACCGACCGGGAGGTACACTATTACGGACCCGTTAGAGGCAGACGCGCGGATGATCACGCGAAGAACTGGCGTGCAAAGCTTTTGGTACGTGAGTTGAATTACTAGCGAATTTCCTTTCAGGCATTTCCTAGTATCAAGCTGATGCCAGAGGTCTACGGTAATCTACAAGATAGGGTTAAAGATGCAGAATTTGTCCCAGAGAGCATCTTGCCGAGCAGCACGTTGTGGCCGCCTTGGCCTGAGGATGCACCCTGGAGGATGTGTCCCAGGGTGAGGCCGGACGAGCTTGAGCCAGTTCAGGATAGGCCTGCACGGTTGTGAATCTGCTGAAGCGGCCGAGGGAAGACGGCACTAAATCCTTGCATGTATTCCGCAATCAATCAATTATATACACACCGGTCGCCTGCTGACGAAAGTATTTACAAATAATCCGCATCCACCCAATTCTCCTTTTCAAAATCGGGTCCAAACAAATCCGACGCCTTGACTGGCGCTTTAGCTTGTGAGCTCCAGCTCACCCTCGCCGAGGTATTCGCTCCAGGCCCGAAATTCTGATACTCTTGGAACGTAACATTCCCCGTACTCTGCACATTGTCCCACGGCGACCATGCCCGCGGCGTGACTACATCGCCGAGGTAGCTCTGCTGGAAGAGAACCCTGCTAAACTGCCTCCAGGGCCGTGCTAGATCGACCGAGCCCGGGCCGCTAGAGCCGGTAACGTTGACCTTGTTGAAGACGTAGAAACTCTTGTTCTCCTCCGAGTCGCGGCCGTTGGCGACGATGAAGCCGGTGCCGATGGTTTCAATGTCCAGCCGGTTGAACCAGGCGACGGCGCGCAGGCCAAAGATGAAGTCGACGGCGCCGTTTACAAAGGACTTTGCGTAGATTTGGCGGCCCTCGTTTGCGTAGATGGTGTCTTGGTAGCCGGTGAAGTTGCAGCCGTAGAAGCCTTGGTTTGTGTTTTGCGCGCTGAGCGCGAGCGCCTGGGAGCCGGGGCCAAAGGTGTTTGCGACGTTGAGGTTGTAGAGCTTTACGTTGGAGGTCCAGAGGCGGAGGGTGGATGTTACGTCGTTGTTGGCTAGGCCGGGGGTTTTGCGCGAGAGGTTGTAGGTGAGGGTTACCTGGTTCCTCTTGTAGGTAGTCGAGTCATTGGTGTAGCCCTGGATGGTTAGGGGCCCTGCGAGCTGGCGGATGTGGACTTGCTCGGTGTATGTGCCGGGGAAGATGAAGATCTTCTGGGCGTCGGTTTTGTTGTGAAGTCCTGCTACGGCGGCGCTGATGTTGAGGTAGCTGTTCGGGTAGGCGCCTGATGCATCGACGACCAAGGCTCCTTGGTCCGGTTTCGTGCGCACTTGTTTGTCGGCGGAAACGAGCCCGAGGACGCAGACTAGGACGGCGGACAGGGAAATGTGCGACCTCATCGTGTTGGACTGGTGATGGTTGGCACACATGGCGACATTCTGGAAGGCAGGGCCGACGCATACTTATACCATTATATTGCGGTCTGGCCTAGATTTGGACACCGGACTGGGTTGGGATTTGCAGTTCCTCCGTTCTGACTACGCGTGCGAGCTAGTAGGTCTCGGCCAGATTGTTCCAGCAAGGATTGCCTACGCATGAGCTCGATGTCGAGCATAGTGGCGTGGCTCCATCAACGAGGCCGACGGATGATTGGGCGGCACAGGGGGTTCCGCTCCGTCTGGGGAGATCTCACCATTAAATTGCCGAAGCAACTGTATCTGGAAACGCGCCAACGGCAAGCATGGGAGATGTGTCCATGCCTAGGTTGTTTGCTGCAGCGGTAGACGTATCTATGTCCATGGCCCGCGTGTCAGGCTAGCGATGTCATTTGTTGACAGGCAATGCGTCTTCTTGTTTTAGGGCCAGAAGATACTTTATCGCGTTCCTAGACTTGCGTACACATACAACAACCCTATTCAATCTGACACTTCCTAGTCATGGATGCGGGCGAACCGTGTCCTGCCGAGCCATTGCCTAATTTCTTCCGCTCTTGGCTTTGCTCAATTTCGGGAGTCAATATCCACTCCGCCTGTGCGAGGTTCTAGGAGACCGGAGGCATTTGCTACATCGTCCAATTCCCACATCATCATAGCTTTCCCATGATCCGACCGATACTATTCTTGTCTGTGTGTAATCACCAAACGAATGTCGCAATACAAGCCACCCCTGCAAGCTAGCCTGTATAACACGACGCACACAAGGAGCAAGGAGACCGCAGTCTGACTCCATGACTCTGATTAGGCTGGGTGCGTACTAATACACTAACGGAGGGTGAGCCATCGTCTTCGTCTTCACCTTCACCCTCACCACCGTTTGCACAACAGCGGATGTCTGGCTGTCCCAAACCATGACGCGCCACCTCTAACCCCGTTTTCCATGAGCCTCTCGCCCCTTGCTGCGCAACCGTTTGTTCAGTGTCAAGTAAAACCTTGTC
>JALPSE010000136.1:0-13161 GCA_030558545.1 Bipolaris gigantea | reverse complement strand
CCCCCCCCCCCCCCCCAAAAAAAAATGCAGCCGCGTCATCTACCCATAGACTCTGTTGCGTTCCATGATCATCACGAGCCTGTTCCAAACGCGCCTGCACGCTCCCACCGCCCCCAGAGCGCAACCCTGGTTAATCTGCAGGATGCGTCTGATTTAAGCATCACGGCGCTGCCCCGGCCTCCCGCCTTCACCATCACGACCACAGGGGATGGGACTTCCAGAGAATCACTGTGGAAACGACTGCGTGCAGCTATGCGTGGGTGGTTGTGCTTTCGGAGCGAGGGTGGAGGGAGACGGGAGCGTGAGACGCACGAGGGTGCCGAAGTCAAGTATCAGTGAAGCTAGAAATGTCGAAGCGTGTGAGATAGGCAATGCTGTTGCCACAAATAGACGGAGCAAGCATGGTCGATAATATGTACAACAACGAGCGTAATGGGCGGATAATGCATTGGGAAGGGGAGTTGGTACCGGAAAACGGGTCATTTCGGATGGCAAGAACGTTCTGGGAGGGGGGCGCGACGAGAGACGAAAAACTCTTTTTTTCTTCTCGTTTTACGAATAGCCCGCTATGACGATAGAAGAAGATACAATGAACTTGCATAACCATGTTTACGAAAAGATTGGTCTTTTAGCATGACATGTCCCCATGGTCTCCGAGCCGTCAGTTGTGGTTGGAAGACGCAACGGTAGTAGTTGTAGACTCGACAGCCCAACTATTCGGCGCACGCCACCACTGGTCCTTGCTCTTCCCACTTCTTGAGCTTCCACTCGAGAAGAAGCCAGGTCTCTCGGGCTTCTCCACCTTGACCTCTACGTCCTTCATCTTCATGATCCCGGAAGACTCGACGTCGAAAGTAGCGGAAGTGTTGCTTTTGTAACCTCTCTTGTACTTGTTGCGGTAGGCATCGCCAGTGCTGACAATCTTGTCGAACTTGCCCTGTAGACTGGGAAAGGTATACAGGATGACTGCCTTGATGTTGGGCGCACATGCGACAATGACAGCCAGGTGGTTTTCGATGACGGAGCAAATCATCATCGAAGCGAAGCGGAATGGGAAATCCGGCTTCTTGACTTGCTGGTCCATGAAGTAGACACGCGCGGCGCTTGCTCCTAGGACCAGGCCTCCGAGAGCAAAGAGGCAGTTGACGGCAACGCGGTGAGAGCGGCGTAGATGGACGTTCCAGGTAAAGATGACCGGCATGATGTATAGGACGACATCGTTCAGGAGCATGAAGATCGAGTTGTAGTAGCCGAATGCATCGTTGTCAATGCAGAATCCTTCAATCTCGTTGTTCCAGAACTTCTGGACAGGCAGACATTGGAAGATGCCAATGATGACGCATGAAAAACCAAACATGAAAGCCATGACGTGCATCACGTATATGAATATGCAATGCGAGTATTCGAAAGTGAGCTCCGAGTAAAAGCAGAGCAACGAATGCTTCACAGCCCAGTTGCACATGAAGTAGAAGAACAACGATGCCATGACCATCTTTTGTGTATGCTGTTAGCAGAAGAGGTCGAAAGTAGAGGCTGTCGAGACGAACCTTGAGAAAGGGAGGGATATTCTCAGGTGGAATTTCTTCGAGGCCCAAGCCTCCGCCAATATGTGTGTTGGCCATCTGCAGTATCGAGAGCACAATGGCACAGAATGCTGCGTATGCGGCGAGAGCTTGTAATCGTCAGTAAAATCGACCAAGCCATGTCCGCGGTCAACCTACCATCGTGCCAGCTGAAGCTGCTTACCATCCGAAACTTTCTCCCAATACGACAACCGATAGCCAACAAGGTCAGCGAGATCAACGTCATGTTGACGCCGATGATGGCGGGCTTCAGATTGTTTGACATGGCTAGTGATGGAACAAAGTGTCAAGAAGTTGATGACCACAAGTCGCAACCCCCGACGCGCTGCCTGGTGTTTATATGCACCTTTGTGGATCTTGCAAATCGCATGGCTTTTGATGTGCTTGTCCGAGCATCTCCATCAAGGCACGGGCTGCGGGTAGAAGCGTGGCTGCCCTGTGTTGGCGCTGCCGTCACGTACCGCACGGCACAGTAGTGTTAAGGGTCAGCTTGAAGGGACTAGGACCTGGTGCAATGTGGAGTGGCGCCTATAGTGTGATGGCGTAAGCCCCGAGGCGAGAAAAAGCAGTAAAATGGATGGTGTAGGTCGGTTGGCTGGTAAACGTTTTCTGAGGGTTAGTCTGTGTCCCGTCCCAGTGGGTGGTTAGCCTATTACGCTCAACGGTGTTGCTTTTCTGACGAAGCGCACCCAGTCTCCGCGGGCCTGGAGACATCAAAACAAAGAGTTTCCATCTTCGCAGAAATGTCTTCGAGACAACTGGAGTACAGTAATTGTTTGACATCGCCACTGCCAAGCCACGCAACAGGACCATAAGTAGCGCCATAGGCTACTGGAGAAGGAGTGTGTTTGAATCTTGGATACCATTCAGGTGGACCTGTACAGACTTGCACATTGCTTTTTTTGCCATCTCCTCTGCGCCATACTGTTAGTTTTTTTTTTCGCGATCCGAGGTCCCAGACAGTCCCTTTTTTCGTGGCAGCGAACATTATCGATAATCTTGCCGTCATATGCGAAATCACCGCCGCCACCTGCGCACAAGGTGCTCAATCAGGAGCAAGACCTCGTCCTCAGAAAGATATTCGGGCTGTTTCAGGATCCAAGTGAACGTCCCGGGGAGCAGTAGAATAGTCCGATGATCGAGTATTGCTACCAATGGCAAAACGGTAGAGGGTGCTGCGCTACTTGTAGAGTACGCCCCAGATACTCAAAGAGAGCGCCCGTGAGCTCAAGGGTAATTTTACCAGCCTAAATACTATCTGGGGCAGGAAAGGGGGCTAATGATTGTTGGGAAGGGAAGTGTTATGGTTGGGGTACACTAGAATCCATGTCAGAACCTGATCTCAGGGATAAGGAGGATTGGAGATTAGTGTATTCAGGGATAGCCCGCAGCGATTTTTGTCGATATTGATAGGCGTAGCCCACCGAGCATTTCAATGCTACACCTCGGCCCCTGGACGTGTGATCTGCTAAACAAGCATATAATTCGCCAGTGTCGCGAAGCGATTGCAACTTTGGCAGAAAAACCACAATCATAGCCAAGCTGTTGTCGATCGGATGACAGACTTGGTGGCTACGTCATGTGGAAGAGAGAGTGGAAGGTTGTAACGAGATGGCTGCAGCGCGCTCAAAAGGGCTGTGGAGTACAGTTTCATGGACCGAAAACGAGATGCAAGCCCAGTGGAGTCAACTATCTAACAAGAGCAGGTAGAGTCTTCAGCTGGAGTGGAGGAGGCCTAGTGCACGACAGAGGGCTGGGTCGGATTATAGGCAGAATCTAGGCGCACTCTGGACCCCAGGATCGCTTGGCACAGTGCCTGTAGTAGATTCTCATGAATGGAAGTAGGTAAAAACTTGAGGTATTGTGTTGCAGTATGCATACATACAGGTGAGGATATCGCAAGACTTATTCCGAGCATTACCTCGGCCACCGAAAGCATTTCGCGCTTGTCTGACCTGCTCCACCGCTAAACCGCATTTGGATGCGAGTAATCCTGCGCTTCCCATTTGCCACCGGACATTATCTTGCGTCGTCGCAATCAATGCGCATATATGCCGTATCGCCACGCCCTTTGTAAATTGTGCCCAGATACCTCGGGACCCTACAGTTCACTTCCGCTCTGGTTGTGCTTTACCGCTCTCTTTTTTTCTCTTTTGCGGACATTAGTATATCGCAATTGTTTCGTCTGCTAAGCAATCTTTTGTGACGCCTCGGAAGTCCATCATAGTAGCACCCGCCACCTTTTTAGACCGGCCCAAAGTACAATCGCAGCAAAGAGCCCCTCCCCACCTCGTACCAATTCCCTCGACGCCCTATCCTCGCCCGCCATCATGTCTTTTTCTTCGCTCGTCTCAGACATTGCATACCGAAACTCGGAACGACCAGACCGGCCGGATCTGCGCTCGCAGGTGTCAGAAGCACGCTCAACACGATCCTACGCTAGCACTGCTGCCACAAGCGTAAGCATATCTGGCGACATCAAGAGTCAGTTGCACGGCGGATATAGTCACCCTCTGTCGCGAGCATGGCAGTCGGAGCGCCAGCTGACCAAGGTATGCTGGGAGCGACTTTTTTTCTTTCCCTCTCCAAAAAAAAAGCATTACAGGAATTAACGTACAATGCAGTCAATGCTCATCTTTCCCCTCTTTATTTCCGATCAGCCTGACGAAGAGACACTCATCCCCTCACTTCCCAACATCCACCGCCGAGGCCTAAACAAGGTCGTACCATACCTCACGCCTCTTGTCGCAAAGGGCCTCAAGTCGGTCATTCTGTTTGGCGTGCCGCTCGCGCCCGCTGCCAAGGACGCCCTCGGCACCAATGCAGATGACCCCAAGGGCCCTGTCATCAAGGCCATCCGCCTGCTTCGACGAGCATTCCCCGATTTGTTTATTGTGGCCGATGTCTGCTTGTGCGAATACACCTCGCATGGCCACTGCGGTATCCTGCGCGACGACGGCAGTCTAAACAATGCCTTGTCGGTAGAGCGCATCGCCGATGTCGCTCTCTCGTATGCGCAGGCCGGTGCGCACTGCGTTGCGCCTTCGGACATGAACGACGGTCGCATACGCGCAATCAAGCTGAGACTCATCGAGGCCGGAATAGCACACCAGGTCTCGCTCATGTCGTACGCCGCCAAGTTCTCAGGCTGCCTGTACGGCCCCTTCCGCGACGCTGCGGGCTCCGTCCCCTCATTCGGCGACCGAAGATGCTACCAACTGCCTCCTGGTGGCCGTGGTCTAGCGCGACGAGCCATTGTGCGAGACATCGGCGAGGGCGCAGACATCATCATGGTCAAGCCCGCCGGCCAGTACCTGGACATCATCAGTGACGCAAAGGAGATTGGCAAGGACATGCCAATCGCAGCATACCAGGTTTCTGGCGAGTACGCCATGATTCACGCAGCGGCAGCGGCAGGTGTCTTTGAATTGAAGCAGATGGCCGAGGAGGCGACTCTGGGTATCCTACGAGCTGGCGCTTCGATAGTCGTCAGCTACTTTACACCCGAATTCCTCGACTGGCTAGACAATTGAAGAAAAAAAAAATAAAAAAAAACAAGGGAAGAATGACAATGGTTGTACTGCGCATGATTGATACTGCATCAAAGGCGACGGGAAGGCGTAAAAAGGGGCGTTTGATACTCTTTTTATTTTCGCCATGCATTTTGCTACGAATTGAAATCTTCATGCTCATTTTGAGCCCTATCAATCTTTGGGTATATATATATATATATGCGTACGCCTCCCGTCTCGCCATCTCGACCCTACTTGTCCATCCTCCTCCCCTGCGATTCCCATGCCAATGAAAACCATTGCAAGAAAAAGAAAAGAAGAAGAAGAAAGAAAAACTCCACGCTATGCTGCTTTGCCCATGCCAAACCCCAAAAGATACCAGATGGATGAGAAGAAGAAGAGAAAAAAAAAAGACTACTTCAACTCGATAACCTTCCTCCCCTTCTTCCTCGCCTCCAACACGCCATCCCTCCATGCCGCAACCTCGTCTACCGCCCCCTTTGGATCCGTCTTCCGCATGAGCAGGTATCCCTGAATCTCTGCTGGCGAGAAGGAGTGCTCAGGCAGGCTGTCTGCGAATTTCTCCGCGAGACGATGCAGTTCAGCGGCAGGCAAAGTAGCGAAGCGGGGGGGGAGAAAGGGCGCGGCGGGCGTGCCCTTGTCCATTTCATCCGCGCTGCCTTTCTTGCTGGACTTTGGGCCGCGGCTAGGGTTGGAAGTAGACGTGGGACACGTATCCGTGTCGTTGCTGTACATGCGCCGGAAAATATCCTGCATCTGGGCGTGAGTAGCGAGTGTGAATTTGATCTGGACGTCTACGCGGCCCGGGCGGATGAGCGCCGGGTCGAGTTTCTCCGGGCAGTTCGTAGTCATGATTAGGACGCGGCCTTCGTTTGAGGCTGCGCCGTCGATGATGTTGAGGAGGCCGGCGAGGGAGATTTTGCTCTTGGTGGGCTGGTCCTCAGTTACGTGGACTTTGTGGGCGGATTTGGTTTCAGAGGGGGCGTCGACGGTGGTGTTTGCTTCCGAGGCGTCGTCTTTGGAGACGAGAGTCGTGGTTTCGCTGTCGGTTTTGGTGGTGGTGGTGGTGGTGGTGGGTTTCTCGGTGCGGAGAGAGCGCGTGATGCGTCTGCGGAGGGACAGCTTCTTCGTCTTCTTTTCGGTCTCGACCGCGTCTTCTTTCTTCTCATCCGTCTTGGCTCCCTCCTCGCTGTCCTTCTCCTTTTGTGGCTTGGGCGCTTTTTCACTCTCGTCCTCGGAGTCGGAGTCGGAATTGAAACTCGAGATGGCGTTTCCTGACCCTTCACGTCGGATACCTGCAGAGTCAATGTCTTCCAAGAGCACAATGCATCGGTTGGGGAGTAGACTGAAGAGTGAAGCAAGCTGAGACTCGCCGAGATCGGGTTCGCTCAGAGACGCGCAGTAGATGCTCAGTCCGAAGATGCCAGCCGCTGCAAAGCTCAACGAAGTCTTTCCCGTTCCTGGCGGTCCGTGAAACAGGTATCCTCGACGATGCGGAATGCCCCTTGCTGCATACCACCGCGCAGTAGCAGGATGAAGATATTCATTGATATCCGCAACAATCTTGTCCTTTTGCGCTTCATCCAGCGTGACTGTGCTGATGGGGCGCGAAGGACGAGTCGACTGAATCTGCCAGTACCCTCCATGTCGCGACTCGGCACGATAGATTTCCGTCATGCTATTCGGTTTCTTGCCAGACCAGCTTTTAACATGTTCGATGAGATCCTTGATAGGCTGCGTGCTTCGGCCCATGCAGCGGATGATGAGACAGTACTCATTGCGCTGCGCAAACTTGTTCTCCTGCATGTCCTTGGTGAACTGAAAGTAAGAGCCGTTGTACTTGAACTTGTCGTCACCAAGATTAGGCTCGTAGTAGATGGGGTTATTGCCGGCCCACTTGTCGTACTGGAAAATGCCAGACTCGTCAAGGACATCCTCGTTGTCTGGCTCGGCGTCCGACTCATCGTCAGAGTCGTCAGAACGGGCCCGAGGCTTCCTGGAGGAGGCCTTGAGATCTCGGCTTAGCTCCGTCATGCGCTGTTCCGATATCCAGGTGATGAACTGGGCGTAGAGATCGTCATCATCATCGATTCGAATAGCTGAAGTTCCGTAATTCCTAGATGCGAATGATGTTTAGATGTGAGAGTCTTGAAGAGCATCGGGGCCGTGAAACTTACAGCAGATAATAGTAGACTTGGTTGTAGAGGTACAGTGCTCCTTGGTAAACACCAAACAGCAGCAGGTAGAAGGACATGAGATTCCCAACGTCAACTCCAAGCTTGCCCATTAGAATCTGAGCAAAAGCACCAAGGCCAGGAATGCCAATTGCCCCCTCCGCAAAGCCTTGTGGCAGCACTCCCTTGAGGCTCTCCATGACGATGGCTGGGTGGGCTGTCCGTTCGTAGCAGGGAAGTAGAGTACCGCCACCGCTGTCGATAAACCCTCCAACGCTCTTTCCCGTCGACGAAACGACTGCTTCACTAGTGAGTGCTCAAAGAACGTAGTGAAGTTGTTTTGCAAACGCAGGTTTCAGAAATGACATGTAAGCAGAGCGTGCAACCACGGCCGAAGATTAATATACTGGCCGCCGCTCCCAAGCCAACTTCCTCCAAGACATGACTTGCAGACGTGCATAGGTGCATTTACCGCAAAGGTGCTAGCCTGACGACCCCGCAATCGACTGAGTGAAGACGAAAAAGGGCGGTTGCAGCCTAAGCTAACAAGTGGCTGTGCAACATGCATGTCGCCCATGTCCGATGCGTTTTTGGCTGATGGAACAGCATGACTGGACATGACCGTTGGTGTGAGAGCGCCCTCGCACTCGCATCTGATGGGCGCTAGAGCAAGCAGCCATGCCGAGTATCGGGTGAAAGGGCGTCAGTCCCATGAGGCGTTGGTGATTTACACGTGGGCTGAAGGGCACACAGCTGGCACTGACATGTGTCGATGCGGTGCACAAGGCCGCAGCTAGTAAGCCGATGATTCCATGGCCACCGGCGACGCTGTAACGAGTCTCGATCCGGTCACACTGTCGTGTGTACGTCCGTATGGAAGGATTGGAATGAATGTTCGTCGCTAAGAAAATACTAGGCCAGCCTTACCAGGCAGCTACCAAAAGGTAATGACGTGGTCGTGGCCGTGTCCAGCTAGGCAGCAGTTGTGGCGGAGCTGTGGCTTGGCCAGCACGCCCAACACCACCCAGCTCGTCTACTTTACCTATTCTCAATCACCGTCCGCCCCCCATCTCCACCCTTACACATGCTCTACATTTTACTAGACAACGAGAAAAACATGGGTTACACTTCAGGAACAACATTCATCAAAGACGCATATAGCAAACACGGTAGTACAGAGAGATGAAATGGTTGGGTACCTTTTTCTTTCCTTCTAAGAAATCTCTCAAGCACAAAATCTACGAAATGTATTTCCATTTACACAGGCAAGACAGAACAGATAAACGAACCAACCAATCAAGTAACCCGCTTCGAGTCAAAACATACACCATCGCTAAACCAAAAAAAAGGGAGCAAGGAAAAATCCAAGCTACATCAAATCGAGTCTAAAAATACACAAACGCACCCCGCTCCCCCTTCTTTGCCCGTTCCAACCCTCCAAGTTTGCATTACAAGAAACGTATATCACTATTATTCTGACCGCTGCACCGCCAAATAACAACACAGAAAAGAGAAAGTGAAAAAGCGGAGGAAATGGTATCGTAACACAAATAAACGAATCAAAAAAAAACAAATGTACAAAGCCGACATAGACCCATAATTCAATTTGCGCCGGGTATATAAAGCCTTTCCGTAATTTGTTCATACAGATTGGTTTCTCCAAAACTCCGAAACATGAGACAAGGAAGATGAAAATAAAAACCTCGACGTGGGAACCATTAAAATTTGTTGATTGCGAGAGTTGGAAGCGAAGCGCAACTTGGCTTGGTTCCAGAGACTTCGGGACCTGTGTGTTGATTGGAACAGACGCTCCTGAATCGGGTCTCCGTCACGACGGTTGGGACTGTATTCACCGAGCAGGTGATGATGTGGCATTCTCCTCTGCGGATGAGTGGCTTCGTGCGTCTTCTGGAACGTATGCGATAGGAGCCCATATTCGCCAGTGAAGTAGGATAATGTGTGTGATGCGGTTAACGAGGTCTGTCAACTTGCCAGTCTCTGGCTGTAGGTGAGCGAGCGAAAATGCATCAGAAACGCCGGGCCGTGACGTATTTGGTAGAGGAGGCAAAGAAGCTGAAATGGGAACAAGATTGGTGAACAGTTCCACGGGCGATAAGGCCCGGTGGCGGTCGACGTTGGCGAGAATCTGTGGTAGGAGTAAAGTCTCGAGATGTGCAGCATGATGGGCGGTTCGGCGAACAAACAGCATACGCAAGCTGAGGTTGGCATCAGCCATGCGGCCAAAACTATATGCATCTGGTTGTCCGGCAAGACGGGACGCGTGTCGTAAGATCTCCAGCGAAAGAGCTTCCGAGTTCATCATCCACTGATGGGCCCCGTACCCAGCGGCTTCGCCCATGATGGCAGTGAGGGCAGTGCGGAGTTGCTGGCTGACAGTGAGGGTGATGGGTCCTTGGTATCCGAATTGCTTCGCCATTGCAACGCACATTTCCATGCAGACCTCGAACATGACCAGATCATCAACCTCAGCTCTGAATACACGTAATCGATCGTTATCGAGGAAAAAGGTTTCTGGGAGATGGCCTCGTCTGTCTCGGCCAAGCGACTTGGCCGTGACTGCACGGGTAAAGACTTCAAGCTCCCAGCAGGGTCCAGCCCTTGGTCGTCGTGGACATTGCGATACAAACTCCTCCACAGCAGCGGTGAACCAGCTCTTTGCGGCGTCGACATTGATCCTGGCTCTGCCGCTCACGAGCCTTTCCAGATGGTAGTGCTTTTCAAAGTTGACTGTGTCCTCGATAAGCAGTGTCCTCAGGTTTCGAATCTGGTGGTTGGCGACATCCTACATTCCGGTTAGTCCTCACTGACACAACTTTGTACTGTCAAACTCACAAGCTTCATGGCCTCGAGGATAGCAAAGAGCGTCTTCAGGCCAATAATAACCTGCTTTGAGTCTTGTGTAACTGCGCCCTGTCTTGTGAGGGCCACCATCTCGTCGACCCACACATCACGCATTGGGGCACAGTGCTCCTTGAGGAGGCGGGCGATCCATTCCGCTAGCCTTACAAAGTCACACACTCCACGCTCAATCTCCTGCATCAGCAGAGGAACATCGAGATGCTCATCTACTCTCGAATGATCCCTGTCCGGGACGAGGCTCTTGATGACATCCCGAATCGTCTGGAACAAAACTGGAATCCGCCGTTGCGCTCCACGAGCAAATCGTTCCAGCTTGGCCTGGGGTATCGGTGGTGTTCCCTGGAACAGGCGCTTGTACAGTTCTAACTCAGCAATCAACGCTGTCCAGTACTGGTCGGCGGTTTGTTCCTTCTTTTGCCCCTTTGCTCCATCCAGGTTAGGCCGGAAGCTCAGATCTCGGTCAAAGTTGACGTCATGCCGTAGTTTGATGTTGGTGATGATACTTTGCATGTCTAGCTCGCTCAAGGATTGCGTTGTGACGGGTGGTGTGAGTGTTGCATACAGAAAGTCCTGGGCTAACTCTTTAACCGATGGTTGCGTCCCGGGCAGCTCACTTAGCATGACTTTGAGCATATTTGCAAGCTCTTCGTGTACAATCGAATAACAGCGTCGTGATGGTGATGGAGAGACCATCTCTTTTGAGGCAATATGCTCCCTAGCCTGTCTTGCACCCTGGTCCGTGATCTGTCTCTCTTCGACTGCCTGTCCTTCTGAGCCAGGGAGGGAGCCGTGCCATGGGGATGGTGATACCTCGATGCCGTCTACGTCCATTGCGCCCGACCGTGAGGCATAGTGCTGCTCGGACGCAAACGAAGGGTTGGTGCTGGGATTCGTCTTTGGCGTGTGAGAGCTCATTTCCTTGCGCCGGCGTACGCCACCAAAGTTCTTCTGCATTGATGACGGTCGAGTTCTCATGTGATGATGTGTGCTGGGAGTACAGTGACGCTGGTTGGCGATGTCGTGACGAGCGCGTGGGTGGGCAAAGCCGTGGTGATAAGTCCTGGTGGGAAGCAAGCGCTCAAGAAAAGCGCACGAGGTTACTGTAAGTGCTGACTGCCAGTCGTTAGCCCACCAAACTATCCAAGACAGCGCGGTTTGTAAGACACAGAATGGAAACGTGTTCGCAGGCTGTTTGACCAAGGCACAACAAGGACCTGCTGGAACGAGCGAGATGACGTTCCGAGTCATACAAGCACCAAGACGCCGTGAAGGGCGGGACGGTGCTCGGATGAAAGTCGTACCTTGTTGGCATGTGCCCGCTTGAGATAGTAGGTCAATGGAGACTGTTGGTATACAAGTTTAGGGCTTGACAGGCGTTGACATAGTGAAGGGGGACAAGAAGGTCATCCGCAATGACAAAGAGCGACCGAACAACAAGAAGAGAGTGGAAGCGTAGAGAGACGGCTTCGGACAGAAAGCACTTTGCAGGAAAAGCAAAGTGCAAGAGAGAGAGAGAGAAGGCGCGGAAAGCAAGCAGAAAGCAGAGAGACAGACAGGAAGGAGGGGTGTTACTACTGATGGTAGTGGTAACGATGTATGTGTGTGTGTGTGTGTGTGGGTAGGCGTGGGCAGGCGTGGGAGAACTGCCAGATGTTGATGATGTTGGTGGTGGTATTGGTGACGACGGAGACGACGGAGACGAATGACGCTGCGTACTTCAAACAGCAATGGTCTGGCTGGGGGGGAGGGGAGGGATAGGCTCGGTTGCGCAAGCTGGAGGCTGAGATGCGAGGCGGGTGCGTGCCCTTGCGTTCTTGTTTAAAGAGGGGGCACAGACGGCGGGTGTGGTTATGCGCTGACGATATGTCGAATGTGCAAAGCAATATCGTCGAGGCGATCGCCATAGAACCGCCGACCGCTTAGGGCGTTCCGCGTCGAGGCCGGGGCGGGGAGGACGAGGACGAGGATGAGGGTGAAGCTGCAAGGCATGTCATCCCAACACGCTCACCGCTAGTCGCCAGTCGTGTGTCTCGAGGAGCTCGTCCGACGGTGGAGGCGGCGATGTCGAGAGGGAGCAAGATGCAGCAGATGTGCAGCCCAGCCAGCCCAGACGGCGTGCGGCACCCGCTGATTGGCCGTGCGCACCGGGGACCGCATCACCGCCGCCTCACTTTTCCAAGAAACCAAAACCAGGGCGAGCAGCCGGGCGGCTTGCATGCTGAGCCAGGGAAAAGCCCGCCATGCTGAAGCCTACTCCCCGGTCGGTTGCCGATACAGTGTATCGACTGACGGGGGCGGAGCCAAGAAGACTGAGACAGTGCCCGTTCAAGTCTGCGTAACAGGACAAAAGACGCGGAGGGAGAGAGGAGAGGGATGGAAAGATGGAAAGATGGAAAGATGGAAAGACACAACACAGTAATCTTGCAGCCAACCTCTGACGACACGCGCTCAACGCCGCCAGCGTACTCGGACGAGATGCATTCACATTCCCTCTTCTAGCCTCACTCTAGCCCTCTCAGCCGCCCATTCCCCGAGCGCCGCTAGATCGCCCCGTTCCTCTGGTGCCTGGCTACGATGTCTCCATGCTAAGTATTAATTACCCCGATGATCCCCTTCCCAGACACCCGCCTCGCCAAACAAACAAACCACCAACATCTCGTCCCGCCCTCGCCTTTCGCTGACGTTGGATCCGGTGCTACTTGACATGGACTCTGCGCCCCGTCCGGTGTACGAGGGTCCAGGCACAACCCAATTAGGCAATCCCGGCCACCCGCCTCCACAACTAACCACACTCGATCCGGACCCATTTACTGCGAAACATTTCCTTTTGCATCACCCAAAATCCTAAAAAAAAACTCCCACTTAGACATACAGGCTGCGTATACAACCCTCACATGACGTGTCTCTCCCACCCCTCCTTCCTGCAACCAACACCCCCACCCAACCTCGCAAAAGAGAACCACATGCATATTTCTACCCCCCCCACCCCCC